>PVKV010006818.1:91261-101533 GCA_004027835.1 Alouatta palliata
GGTCATTAGAGAAATGCAAATCAAAACTACATTGAGATACCACCTCACGCCAGTTAGAATGGCGATCATTAAAAAAGCTGGAGACAAAAGATGCTGGAGGGGATGTGGAGAAATAGGAACACTCTTACACTGTTGGTGGGAGTGTAAATTAGTTCAACCATTGTGGAAGACAGTGTGGCGATTCCTCAAGGACCTAGAAATAGAAATTCCATTTGACCCAGCAATCCCATTACTGGGTATATATCCAAAGGATTATAAATCGTTCTACTGTAAGGACACATGCACACGAATGTTCACTGCAGCACTGTTTACAATAGCAAAGACGTGGAACCAACCCAAATGTTCATTGATGATAGACTGGACAGGGAAAATGTGGCACATATACACCATGGAATACTATGTAGCCATAAAAAAACGATGAGTTCGTATCCTTTGTAGGGACATGGATGAACCTGGAAACCATCATTCTCAGCAAACTGACACAAGAACAGAAAATCAAACACCACATGTTCTCACTCATAGGCAGGTGTTGAACAATGAGAACATACGGACACAGGGAGGGAAGCATCACACACTGGGATCTGTCAAGGGGAAATAGGGGAGGGACAGGTGGGGGTGGGGAGTTGGGGAGACATAGCATGGGGAGAAATGCCAGATATAGGTGATGGGGAGGAAGGCAGCAAATCACACTGCCACATGTGTACCTATGCAACAATCTCGCATGCTCTTCACATGTACCCCAAACCTAAAATACAATAAAAAAAAAGAAAAAAAAATTAATCCTAACTGGGAAATGATCCTTCTGACTCAGTGTATAGCCTGGGTCTAAACATTTTTTCAAAGACACATTTTTATTTATTTACAATAACATCAGAGCTGTCAGGAATAGGAAGAAAGGAAATATTTCCAAAAACTTTCTGAAACTTTAATAAGTTTTTTGCTTTTTTTGTAATTAAAAAATTTATTATTTCCATATAAGTTGCAGTAAAAATAGCACCTGCATGCAATGCTCTGGCCCCCATGCCATGTATAGGTGAGAGTAAGGAAAGTCCAGTCAATCCAGCAAGGCTGGAGTGGGGAATGACTTGTCTTTCACCTGAGAATGAATGCTCACAGATAACAAAATAAATACCTGCATGCTGCCTGAGAAAGAGTGTCATGGCTGAGGCAAAAAGGTTGTCAGAATAGATCATCAAAGCCAAGAGACCTTGAAACCTGAAATTCAAGATACAGAATGAAGTAGACATCAGAAAGTAAGTAAATTCAGAATAGGAAACCATGGTTCAGAAAAGGTAAAGTCAGCCATGGTCTATATCAGTTCTGAAGAAAACCAATATCCATGCAAGTCTACCCACCCACACAGATAGTTGTGTGAGTACATCAGATATGTTAGCCAGAGATGGTATTGATAGTTATTAGAAATTATTTATCTCATTTAAGCCCTTATTTAAAAAAAAAAATAGACTTGCCTGTGAATGAACTAGGACAGGTCTCTGGCTCACTCTTGAGCTATGAGTGAGATACACCTTAACCATCATTATGAAGACTGGGAACTGAACTGAGA
The DNA here is from genome assembly GCA_004027835.1 of Alouatta palliata. Classification (NCBI taxonomy): domain Eukaryota; kingdom Metazoa; phylum Chordata; class Mammalia; order Primates; family Atelidae; genus Alouatta; species Alouatta palliata. The sequence goes on from PVKV010006818.1 coordinate 92,826, forward strand.
TTTAAACCACCAGTGACAGAAAACAATACAAATACTGTAGTCTGAACCTATTCAAATGATCGTCTTCTAAAACACAAACATTAAAATTCTTCAAAAGAATATTAGGAAATTGAGAGTCTACAACATAATATCACAACACGCAAGATACAATCTAAAAGTACTCGACATACAAAGAACCAGAAAAATGTGATCAGTTCTCAAGAGAAAATATAATTAATAGATTCCAAGATGACTCTACTGTTGGAATTATTAAAGTCTTTAAAGGAGCTATTATAATTATGCCCCTGCAAGATAAATCCTCGAAGTGAATGGAAAATAGGAGCTCTAAGCAGAGGCATAGAAACTATAAAAAAAGAACGAAATGGAAATTTTAGCAATAAAAACTCCAACATCTGAAATAATAATTCACAGGATGTGCTCAATAGCAGAAAGAACGTGACAAGAGTCAGTGAACTTGAGAATAGTTCAAGAAAAATTATCCAACCTCAAAAACAGAAAAGATAGAATGCAAGTAAGAGAGAGAGAGAGAAGAGAGATTGTCAGGATTCCATGGGGCAATATGACAAGTTAACTAATATATCATTGGTATCAAGGAAAAGAGAAAGAGATTAGGGAAAATATAGCTGAAAAAATAATGGCTAGAAACTTATGGAGTTTGATGAAAGACAAAAATTTAGAGTCAAGAATCTCAGGGAATATCAAACAGAATAAATTCAAAGAAAACTATACCTAGATCCATTATAAATCAAAAATAACAAAAATAAAAATCTCGAAAGCAGCCAGAGAAAAACAACATGAAACAATGATTTAAATTACTATGGATTTCTCCTTAGAAACAACAGAGACAAAAAAATAGTAGAAAAAATATCTTTAAAGTGTTGAAAGAGAAAAACTATCAACCCAGAATTTTATGATTTAATGCTATAGCTAGTGGAAATATTTGCAGGAATAATAATGAAACAAAGACATTCTCATATGAAGGAAAGCTAAAAGAATTTGTCACCAGCAAATCTGCTGTAAAAAAGTTGCGTATGATAGTTATTCAGACTAAAGACCTAGGACATCAGGGAGAAAGTTGGACCTTCAGAAATAAAGGAGATACAATAGAAGTGATAGATATCTGAGAAAACATATTTTAAATTTTCCACTTACCTTTTTAAAACTGTGCATGACTAGGCCAGGCTCAGTGGTTCACACCTGTAACACCAGAACTCTGGGAGGCCGAGGCAGGTGGATCACGAGGTCAGGAGTTGGAGATCACCCTGGAAACATGGTGAAACTCCATCTCTACTAAAAATACAAAAATTAGCCAGGCGTGATGGCATGCGCCTGTATTCCCAGCTACTCAGGAGGCTGAGGCAGGAGAATACTTGAACCTGAGAGGCGGAGGTTGCAGTGAGCTGAGATCGCGCCACTGCACTCCAGTCTGGGTGACAGAGCAAGACTCTAGCTCAGAAAACAAACAAACAAACAACAACAACAACAACGATAAACTATGCATGACTATTTAAAGCAAAATCCAAAACATCATGCGTTAGGATTCCAAATGTACGTAGATATGGTGTATCATATAGAGAATGGATTAAAAAATCTATGTTTTTATATTTTATCTGAAATGGTACTATACTAATTCTAAGTACACAAATCTATAATGATAGCTGGTAACTATAACACTCTTGGCAGTGGATATAGCAGAAAATCAGAAATGATTTGGAAACAATATATAAGGATGTACAGGAACAGCATTAGTTATTCTATCTTAATTGACATTTATAGAACAATAGCCAACAATAAGTAGAATAGATATTTATTAACATGATGGTCTGTAAAATAAGTTTCAGCAAGTGTATAAAGATCAAAATTATACACAGTATGTTCTCTGATGACAGAAGAACTAAATTAGAAATAAATAACAGAAAAATATCTGGGAAAAATTAAAAATATTTAGAACATAAAAAATGCATTTCTAAATATAACAATGGCAAATGAATAAATCACAAGAAAACACAGACATTATTTGGAACTGAATGAAAATAAAAATATACCACATGAAGATTTGTGGGATGCAAAGAAAATAATCATTAGAGAATATTTATAGCTATAAAAGATGTAAGATACAAATTTAATAATCTAAACTTCCACTTGAAGAATCAAGGAAAAAGAGAAGACATTAAACAAAAATAAGTAGAAAAAAATTATAAAAATTAGAGCAAAATAATAAAATTTAAAAAAACAGAAAACAGAAAATAAATGAAAACGAAACTTATTCTTGGAGATGTTAACGACTGTAGAATCTCAATAGAAAACATGTAAATATTCACTATATTAATCTTTCAACTTTTCTGTATGTTGGAAAAATGTTTATAAGGGGTGTCAAAGTCTTATTATTGTAGCTTACAAACTTTCTCCTTAGCAGTGAAAACTTTCCTTTAAACAAAATCTTCCAAGGACTTGTGGGAAATAAAGCAGACAGCTGCAGAATTGTTCTGACTGAAGCAAGTTAATGGTCCATCCCTATCAGCAACCCCCTCACCCCTCAAAGGCATGCCTGAAGCCTTCAGAGAAACTCAGTTATAAACCACTGGCTTAGTAAATTATTCTCTGTAGTGACAAGACGGGCTGGAGGGCAGCAGAGCTCCAAGTACCTAAAGAAAATGTGTGCACAGAGAAAAGTGCATAAAAAAGAAAGATAACAGAGAAATTAATATACATTTCACATTCCCATTAAGGCCAGCTCTCTCCTACAGCATTTTGGGATACTTAGGTAAATTTTCTCTGACAGCATATACAGTCAGAGACCCAAAACTTAGGGAGAAAGAAGCATTGTCCTTAAATCAATAGTGTTCATCATGAAACATAGAGCCATATGCCTATCTATTCTAAACCACTCATAAACAGATAGAGAAATCAAAGTTTCATGTGGTCTTTTTTTTAAATAAAAGATATATAGTTTAAAATCCAATTGAACTGCACTTTAATTACTAAAAAGTTTCAGATTTGGTAAAGTTTCCTGGGTAAAACATGTCAAATTTGGCAGGTTTTTATTTACTTCCTGTTTTAAATGCATTTCCTTTTTAGAAAATAGCCTACTAAATATGTGCATGTTTTAATTATGTGCTGTTTAAAACACAGTTAGGTAGTATAAATTTTAATTAGGTACTGAGCATTTATTTTTATTCTTTTGTATGCTGTTTGTATGTGCAAGTGCTTATGATTTTAAAGACCTGACTCTTCCTTAATTCCCACTCATTCTGATCTTTTTCTAAAATAATAAGCCACATTATTTATTGTGTACATCCAAATATGTACAATTTCCTAAGAGACAAAGATTTTCTAAGAAAGCAAATTTGTGAACTTAAGAAAATAAAATTTTTTTCTAGGTTTCTTACATGTGGGTAGATGCTTGAATGAAAGTTTCATAGATGTTTGCCATTATTATGAATGTCTAAGAATTATTTAAATTTAAAAGATAACCAATGGAATTCCTTGAGAGCATATTGTAAAAATAATGTCTATAGTCTTTTGATATTTAGTAAGATATGTTTTTTAAAGAACTATCTTTTCTTAGTATCAACCTGCTTTCTAAATTGAATCATAGATCTTAAGGCAAATTATCAAGGTCTTCTTATCTAGAAAGCAAAAAGTATTGTCTCTATTGGCAATTCAAATCTAGTCATTGTTATCAATCAGCTTTTGGGAGAAGACAATAAAGGGAGAGAAGATAGCAAATGCGTACTGAGTGACAACCGTGTGGCAGGCAGTCTCACTTAATTTTCATAACAGCTCTACAAGGTAGATATTATTTTCCCTTTTAGAAAATGTTAGGACCAGGATTAAAATATATATATGACCTGTCTGACTGACTCAAAAACTCGTGTTCTTGACAAAATATCAATTATTAGAAGTTAAAATTTAAAAAGGAAAATGAAAATAAACCACATCTACAAGAAACTATGTATTTGGTGCATATAATGTGAAGCAAACAGTTTTTATTGCTGGTAAGAAATCATAATGAGACAACTTACAGCATCAAAACAGATGTTTTTCAGTCTGCCTTAATTATTGAAGAGACCAGGCCCTGTGAAACTACAGGAACATTCTCTCATTCTCTCAAGCTATAGGAGAAACATTAAACAGTGATCTTTTCATTCACTTTTTCAGAAACAGAAACAGTCGTTAAGTTAAAAAAGAACATATTTCTATACCTAGGAATATCTAGACTTATGTCAATAACTAAAGGAAGATTAATTATGTCGCTATCTCCAACACTGCCACTGACCTTCCCCTGCTCCACAAAATAAAATAAAAAATACATCAGGACTTCCCGCTTTGTGTGGTAGTATCAGCACTAACCCAGAAATCTATTTTTTAGGTTGATCTTTGCCCAGTATGTCACATCACACTTCCGTGAATAGCACTATTAATTTTAACAGTATATATAATTTTGAAGGCCAAAAATTGGGCCCAAGAACAATAACAACGTAGTTGTCTTCTATCAAAAAGCCAGTTACATATTGTGTATTTTGAAATCTGTAAAATTTAGATATCGTTATCTCATAGATCTAGCATTAGGATTTGTCATAAATTTGTTCGTATGGTTGCTACCTTAACATCCATTTTTGGACCAACATAGTTATTTTAAAACCAGTAGTACCCTGTCACCTTTGGCCTTATTAAAACTTCCCCATCCTGTATGGTTGTTTGTGACATAGCCCCCTTGTTCATCATCCCAGTGACCCAAAGCCCAGCATGCCCAAGCTACTGACCATTAAAAAAAAAATGATAGTCAACACCAGAGTCACGTAAATAAGTTTCTTGCTTTGCATATAATTTTTTTAAACTAGCCAATCTGCAACTCCAGAAGGAGAGCCTAGGGGATAATGCCCATGGATCTTAATAAAAGCAGAGTTTCACAACACAGGTTCTTTTTCTCTCCCCCTGCCCCCACCTGCTGCCCCACTGGCTGACCATCCTGCTGTCTCTGGACTTCCCTCATGGGCATCCCTGTTCTCTCAAGATCAGTCAGTAATGTGCTGCTTCTGCCGTTTCATGTGTTTTATTGTACTGTCTCCTCTGTGTCTCACCTGACCTATACACCCCAACCTCACTCTCCTGGTCAGAGCTCTTCCTAAAGAGTGACTACTTGGACAGGAACAAACTGGACCTAGGTCAGATGTGAACTACAAGGCATCTTGCAATATAAACAGGCTTCCTGAGAGAGGGACACCTGATCTTGCATCTGACAGACATTAGGCCATTTGCCAGGACAAAGATAGACTCCCGTGAAAAGCACACTGTACACATGTGTGACCACCTCCCCTAAACTTCCACCAGAGCAGATACAGAATTTATAGACACTCTCTAGAGAGAAACCTCAAGACCAAATTAGAGGAAAATCACAACAATAAAAGTCACAACAGAATTAATAAGAATAAACACATGAAAGCTACCTTAGTGCCCAATATACAAGAGGTTCTTCCAATGGGTAGAATCATGGCCCCCTAAAAGATAGGACCACACCCCAATTCCTGGATTCTTTTAATGTTACCTATTTGAAAAAAAAAATTATTGGTCAATTTAAGTTGAGGATCTTGAGATGAAGAGATCACCCTGAATTCCCTGGTTGGGACCTAAATTCAATGACAAAGGTCCTTATAAGAGATAGGAAAGATTAATAGAAGAGCATTATGAAGCATTATGAAGATGGAGACAAATATTGTTAGAGTAATGTAGTCACAAGCCAAGGACACCAAGGAATACCTGGAGCCATCAGAAGCTGGAAGAAGCTATAGAGTTTCCAAAGGGACGACAGTTATACCAATGACACCTTCATTCCAGACATCTGGCCTCCAGAACTGTTAAGAGAATAGATTTATATTGTTTTAAGCCACCTAGCTTGTGGTAATTTGTGGTGTCAGCCACAGGACTCTAATACAGTTCTCACATGGTTGTTGTTAGTGTTCTCTGGCTACCATTAGTAATTAGATTAAAGTCATTGCTGTGCCTTCTTATTGGTTTAATTCAATGGTTCTCAACCTTCAATGCACATTAAAATCAACTGGGAAGCTCTTAGAACATAGATGCCCAGATCACACCTCCTGAGTTTCTAGTTTAATTGTTAGAGGTTAGGGGAATTATGCGGGTCTTAGTAGTCTTCTGAAATTTCCATGTAAAGATGAGATGGAAAAAATACTCAGGTCCACTGTTAACATTGATTATTCAGAAGTTGTCTCCCTCATGATATTTTGAGCTCTATTAGGAGAGGAATCATGTCTCAATTGTTTCTATCTAACATAGTGCCTGACATTTAATAATGTATTGCTTAAATAAATCAATAAGTGTCTAATCCTCTAATACGTGTTTATTGAAAAAGAAATGAGTAAAACACAACTCTTCCCCCCAAGCAGTTTACAGCATTGGGAAGAGGAAGAGGAAGAGGAAGATTGGGTTAGAAAAGAGAGACTAAAAATAAACACAATTACATTAGGTAGAATTAAGTACAGCTGCAATAATAGAAACCATAAAATAACAATGGCTTAAACAAATAGAAGTTTATCTCACATATAGAAGGTATCTAGTAGTAGTTCAGAATTGGTAATATATTTTTAAACCTATGAGAGACCTAAGCTTCTCTCTTACTCCTCTTCCCTTCTGCACACAGCTTCTAATTCACAGCCCAGTACAGCTATCTGAGCTACAGAGATGACAAGCACATTGCAGCCAGCCAGCAACAGGGGAGGAAGAGGGACGATCACACTCTCATTAAGTACTTACTTCCTAGTGCACATGACACTTCCACTTGTTTCCCAATAACCAGAACTTACTCCTATGGCATTCCTATCTATCAGAAAGGCTGAGAATATTGCTTGTACATAGCTAAAAGTTGTAAGTTTTATATACTATCAAAGAAAAGAGAACATGGATATTTAGGGGGATACATTATCATCTCTGCCATAATATTAACTCTAGTAGAACAAACTTAGATACTAGGCTATAATAAAGGTTCTAAAGAACTTTGGGAGCATAGGGAAGAGAACTAAAATACAACTGGAAGCATCAAGGAAGGCTTTATTGAAAAGCTATCATGTGAGCCAGGACATGAAAGATAAATAGAACAACAGCTAATACAAAAGATGCTCAAGGTAGACGGCATATTGTGAGTAAAAGCATAGGGATAAGAAGGTAGAGGGTAAATATCAGAAAAGGTATACCCAACATAGATCACCAAAGAAGGAGAGCATTCTGGTGTGGAAAAAGAAAAAGAGTTTCAAATCGCAGAGACCAAGTTTGAATTACTAGCCTCACTACTTAATAAATGAGTTGTAGGAAGTCACGAGGTTTGAATAAGAATATAAAATGCAGTTTGCAAATAATAAAGTTGAAAAAATATCTATAATAAAGATGAAACAGAAGCCTAGGATGAGTGATGGAGAGACCTAATTGCCATACTAAGAACTTTGGATTTATCTTGTAACAGTGAGGTAATGGAACACATTAATTAAGCTCATAATATTCCATCTTTCTGGAAAGTACATTTCATAATTTTGATAATAAACTTTGGTGCTCTTAATAATAAAATACTGTTTACTGCCATCAGAAAATCTACATACCACCTTGGAATTCTTTCACAGCATTTTATTCCTCCTTACAGCTTTCAAACCATCTAGTAGACACATGCAGAAAAATCTGTTTGAAAATGACAAGTAAAAGATGTTTTATAAACTCCAGATGGGATTTGGTCTTTACTCAGATCAAATATAAAAAGGCATCCAGACACCAGGGTGGATACACAGCAAGCCAATTCTAACTTAGTGAAATGAAGTTTACTGTGTTTCTCTAACTGAACTTTAGTGCAGAAGCATAGCAGCTATGCTATGCAGGGAGGGGGAAAGAAAAGTGGAGGGAACAGTGGAAAGTTGTCATTATTTATTGAGAACCACAAGGAACCAGGCATAGTACCAAATATTTAAATTCCATGTCTTATTTAAACCCAACAGCCTTATGACTTGAGTAAAACTGAGGTTCAGTAAAGCCCAAGTCACTGGATAACCAATGTCATCTAGTCATTGAATAACCAAGATTTAGTCACTGATGACCAAAATTCAAAACCCAAAGACTGTCTTATTCAAAACCCAAAGACTGTCTTATTCAAAAGCACTTGCATCGTTCAGACAGGTGATATGTACTTTCTTGCTCAGCCATTCAATGACTCATTCATTCACTCTTAATTCTTTACTTCCGACTTATTTCATCCAACTTTTAATCAAAACCTACCTCTAGATTCAGATGCAAGATGGCCGATTAGGAGCAGCTGAGGATTGCAGCTCCCAGTGAAAGCGTGGAGGGTGAGTGGACGCCACATTCCCAGACGGATTTTTATTGCCCACCGATCAGGAGATTCCCAGGGGGAGGAGCCCCACGGGTCGCCAGCGCACCTGGTTTGGCCAGCGCAGCTGTTTTCGCCGGCGCGGCTGTTTTCGCCTGCGCTGTGTGGAGCAGCGCCCCCGCACAGCAGTTCCCAATACAAAATACGTGGGTCCGGGTGCCGTTTTAGCTGGCAATTGGAACTCCGGGAAGGCAGAGCCGCCCATTCATTTGATTAAAAAAGGGGACTGAAACAGCCAGCCAGGCCAGGAGATTTCCCAGGCAAAAAAACGCCAGCGCCTGCGGTTTCAGCCGGCGCAGTGGGTCACCGCACGGGAAATCAT
>PVKV010006819.1:0-101425 GCA_004027835.1 Alouatta palliata
AATTCTCCTGCCTCAGCCTCCCGAGTAGCTGGGACTACAGGCACGTGCCACCATGCCCAGCTAATTTTTGTATTTTTAGTAGAGACGGGGTTTCACCATGTTGACCAGGATGGTCTCGATCTCTTGACCTCGTGATCCACCCGCCTCGGCCTCCCAAAGTGCTGGGATTACAGGCGTGAGCCACCACACCCGGCCTCTCCCTAGTTTTTAAATATCTCCTTCTAAAGGTATTATCTGCATAGAAAAGCCCATGGCGGGGCAGATACAGTAGCTCACACCTGAAATCCCAACACTTTGGAGGCTGAGGCGGGTAGATCACTTGAGCCCAGGAGGTCTAGACCATCCTGGGCAATGTGACAAAACCCCATCTCTGCAAAAAATACAAAAATTAGCTTGGCGTGGTGGCTACTAGGGGGGCTGAGGCAGGAGGATGACCTGAGCCCAGGGAGGTAGAGGCTGCAGTGAGCTGTTATCACCAGACCACTGCACTCCAGCCTGAGCAACAGACTGTGACTCTGTCTCAAAAAAACAAAAACCCCGATGCAGTGGCTCATGCCCGTAATCCTAGTACTTTGGAAGCACAAGGCAGGTGGATTGCTGAGGCCAGGAGTTCAAGACCAGCCTAGCCAATATGGCAAAACCCCATCTCTACCAAAAATACAAAACAATTAGCCAAGCATGGTGGTGCATGTCTGTAGTCCCAGCTACTCTGGAGTAGAATTGCTTGAACCCAGGAGGCGGAGGATGCAATGATCCAAGATCATGCCATTGCACTGCAGCCTGGGGGACAGTGGGAGACCCTGTTTCAAAAACAAAACAAAAGTGCATAGGTACAACTTGCTTTACAGACAGAAATACATTGCACATAAGACCTACAGTTGCCTAGCACTCAACAAACACCTCTTGAATGCTGCATAATGTATTAGAGAGATCCCCGAGAGGTGCCTGTCATCCTTGCACTTTGGGAGGGTGAGGCAGGTGGATCAAGAGATAAGGAATTCAAGACCAGCCTGGCCAACATAGTGAAACCCCGTCTGTACTAAAAATACAAAAATTAGCCGGGTGTAGTAGCAGGCACCTGTAGTCCCAGCTATTCAAGAGGCTGAGGCAGGAGAATCGCTTGAACCCGGGAGGCAGAGGTTGTGGTGAGCCGAGACCGTGCCACTTCACTCCAGTCTGAGTGACAGAGCAAGACTCCGTCTCAAAAAAGAAAAAAAGAAAAAAAGAAAAAAATAATGACAGTGTCTTCCTCTGTTGCTCCTTGGGCTCTCCACCAGCTCACTCTTGGATCATCAGGCGACAGCTCCGAGGTCACCTCCTCAGAGTGGCTTCCCTGACCCATCACTACAACATTGTTTCCTTCATTGCACTGAATAGGACCAAAGACTGCTTTTGCATGTGTTAATTTACTATTTCTCCATTTTTATTTATTTTTATTTAACTTTTAGAGATGGGGGTCTCACTTTTTCTACCAGACAGGAGTGCAGTGGTGCCATGACGACTCACTGCAGCCTCGGCCTCCCTGGCTCAAGTGATGCTGTTTCCCCGTTTTAAGATGTGAGTGTTGGCCGGGCGCGGTGGCTCACGCCTATAATCCCAGCACTTTGGGAGGCCGAGGCGGGTGGATCACGAGGTCAAGAGATCGAGACCATCCTGGTCAACATGGTGAAACCCCGTCTCTACTAAAAATACAAAAATTAGCTGGGCATCGTGGCACGTGCCTGTAGTCCCAGCTACTCGGGGGGCTGAGGCAGGAGAATTGCTGGAACCCAGGAGGCGGAGGTTGTGGTGAGCCGAGATCGTGCCATTGCACTCCAGCCTGGGTAACAAGAGCGAAACTCCGTCTCAAAAAAAAAAAAAAAAAAAAAAAAAAAAAGATGTGAGTGTAAGGTGAGGCGAGGTGGCTCATGCTTGCAATCCTAACACTTTGGAAGGACGAGGCGGGAGGATCGCTTGAGCCCAGGAGTTTGAGACCGGCCTGGGCAACACAGAGAGACCCTGTCTCTAAAAAAAATGTGGCCGGGCGCGGTGGCTCAAGCCTATAATCCCAACACTTTGGGAGGCCGAGGCGGGCGGATAATCAGGAGATCAAGACCATCCTGGCCAACATGATGAAACCCCGTCTCTACTAAAATACAAAAAAAAAGTAGCCAGGTGTGGTGGCGCACGCCTCTAGTCCCAGCTACTTGGGAGGCTGAGGCAGGGGAATTGCTTGAACCCGGGAGGCGAAGGTTGCATCACAGTGGAGCCAAGATCGCGCCACTGCGCTGCAGCCTGGAGACGGAGCAAGACACCGTCTAAAAAAAAAAAAAAAAAAAAAAATTAAAAAATTAGCTAGGCACGGTGGCGCACGCCAGTAATCCCAGCTACTCCGGAGGCTGAGATGGAAGGATCTGAGCCCAGGAGGTCAAGGCTGTAGCGAGCTGTAATGATCACACTCCTGCGCTCCAGAACTGGGCGACAGAGCAAGACCCTGTCTCAATACTATAAAAATAAAGAAGGACAACCGCTGTTTATCGACTGGTCCAAGGATGGTGTTGGGACTAGAGGGGATGAAGGTGCCCATTTTAAAGACTAGGACAGCGAGATCATCCCGAATCTCTGTGCACGGACTCTGCAGAAGTGCGCTCTTATTGCTCTGGGCTAGCAAGGCTGCACGATGCGTCCAAGCTGCGCTCTAGGACGACTCCGACCTCAGACCCCGCCCCATCTCCAGCGCCCAGCGCAGGCCCCGCCCCCAATCTCGCGAGAGCTGAGAGGCGGAAAATGGCGCTGATGTGAGCGCAAGCTCGCATTGCCCAGAGGGTGGCCGCTGCGTAAGCTGGAGCCGCTGGAGCCGCAGGAACAAGAGGCCGAGCTGTGTCGAAGATGGTGAGCGCGACGCCGGGGTCGCGGGCACGGCGGAGAGGCGGGGACTGGCGGGGAGCAGCCCTGTCGCGCATACACCCTCCGGCCGACCCCGCCCCCACATCCGGGCACCCGTCCGCCGCTGGCTGTCAATCGGACAGCGTCCCTGAGCCCGGCCTGGAGTGGACCACGCCCACTAGGCTAGGTCTCCATCCCCGAACTTCCTACATCCGGGCCCCGTGCACCTCCAAGATTGTCCACGCTGCTCAGGGCCGGCCGGTGTTTCTCGATCCTCAAACAATCCTTGTCTGGCTCCTTCTAGCATCTTCCCAGTCGCGCCCTGCCCATAGCCCCGCCTCCGTATCCTTGACCCCGCCCACTCTGTCTAGGCCACGCCCCTGTCGCACACCGGGGCTCCCACTTATCCTAGTTTAGGAGAGGAGGTGCTTCTCCCATGTGCATAAGGAGCTCAGTACGGGCCAGTGCAGTGACTCATGCCTGTAATTCCAGTACTTTGGGAGGCTGAGGCAAGTGTATCACTTGAGACCAGGGGTTCAAGACCAGCGAGGGTCTTTATAAAAAGGAACATAATCCACCCTTACTTATCCCCCTGTCCTCTTCTGCTGGTGATTCCTTAGGATGGGGGCCAACTGGGTGGACCCAGATCCCAGAAGGGTTCTCACCCCTTTCCACCAGGAGGAGAAACCTTCAGGGCCCAGCCTGGACATGCCGGCTACTGCAGAGCCCAGCTCCAGTGAGACCGACAAGGAGGGGTTGTCCCCGGCTGTGCCAGCTGCAGCCACCTCCTCCTCCATGGCAGAGGAGCCAGGCCCTGAGCAGGCAATCACACCGCTAGTGTGGGAACGTGGAGGGCCTGGAGGGACTCAGCAGGGCTCCTCCCCAGCCCCAGACAGCTGCCAGCCTGGGCCGGGACCCAGCCTGGGTCTGACGAGCATAGTCTCCGGGACCAGCGAGGACCTGCGGCCTCCCAGACGACGCCCACCTTCAGGTGATCTGTGATGGGGCCTTCTGGGGAGTCACAGGCCCTGGAACAATAGAAGGGAAGAGTAGAGAATCTCTAACCCCGGGGGCCTTTATAGAGGGATGCCGCTCATCATTTTACTGAGCAGCCAGTGGATGCCAGGCTGTGGCTTCAGTGTTGAGCCCGGCCAATCCAGCCCCTGCACTGTGGCAGATCAGTCTCTTGTGGGAGGCAGAGAGTAAAGGCCCTAGCATCATATTTGCTTCTCTGGGGCAGAGAGCCCTGGGGTCAGGGACAGCACTAGTGAGGAAGGGACCAGTGACCCCGGTTCTGTGCGTCCTGCAGGGAAGCAAATCCCCTGCTCCAGCCCTGGCTGCTGCCTCAGTTTCCCCAGCATCCGTGACTTGGCACAGCATCTGCGAACCCACTGCCCGCCCACACAGTCCCTGGAAGGTAGGGCCAGGGCCGGTGATGGGGAGGCAGGTTAGGGTGGGAAACAGGCGGAGCTCCTCGGAGCCAGCCTTGGCCACCCCTTTCCACTCCTCTGTCCTTCATCCCTACCAGGCAAGCTCTTCCGCTGCTCGGCCCTGAGCTGCACCGAGACCTTCCCCAGCATGCAGGAGCTGGTGACTCACAGCAAACTGCATTACAAGCCCAATCGCTACTTCAAGTGAGACCCTGACCTCTTGAGCTCCGCCCTGCCCTAGTCTCATCCTGTGTGTGGGCTCCAGAACCGTCTTCTTTCCTGGTCAGGATGTTGGAGGGCGGGACTTGATGTGGGCGAGGCTTTGGACAAGTCCCGCCTCGCCTCCCTGGATGGGCGGGGCATATGTGAGCGTGGCTCCACCCAGCCCGGGTTTATTTCCCAAGTGGAAAACCGGCCACCTAACTTAAAATTGAGACTTCTTTCTGGGTTTCCCCAGGGTTCCCACCCGAAGTGGTCAGAAGGGTCGCTGCCCCAGTTGTCCGGGAGCTGGGAGGCAACTGGGGCCCAGCCTCCGTTTCCACGCTCGCAGGGCGGGTGGCATGGCACAGGCCCCTCTCCCTGGTCGTCCTGGAGGCCCAGCCCGGCCCTCTGCCCGCCCCCAGGTGTGAGAACTGCCTCCTGCGCTTCCGCACGCACCGCTCGCTCTTCAAGCACCTGCATGTTTGCGCAGAGCATGCGCAGAGTCCAGCCCCGCCGCCACCCCCGGCCTTGGACCGGGAACCACCCGCGCCCGAGCGCCCCTCCGAGGCCGACCCCGCGTCAGCGCCGGGCCTACCGTTCCCGCTGCTCGAGCCTTTCACGACCCCTGCCCCTGCCACCTCCGGGCCCTTCCTGCCCTACTTGAACCCTGCGCCCTTTGGCCTAAGTCCCCCGCGCCTGCGGCCCTTCCTGGCCGCCGCGCCTGGGCCGCCGTCTTCTAGCGCCGCCGTCTGGAAAAAGAGCCAAGGTGAGTGTGGGGCGGAGCCTCCAGAAGGGCGGGCTGGGCTCGCGCTGACTCTGAATTTGACCCTCCCCTTTACCGCAGGTACTGGCAGCAGCCCTCGAAGACCCCAGGGCGGCTCCGACGCGCCTTCAGGTGCGTGCAGGTGACCACCAGGGAGGGGTGGAAGGGCTTTCTTTCCTGCGCCCTGCGGGGTGAGGTGGATACCGGGAGGCAGCAGTGCCCATCCCCTTCCCAGGGGGACAGAAATGCCACCGTCCCGAAATACAGGATTTTTGCCTTACAAATGACTGGCACCTGCGCCTTCATCTGCGCCGGCGTTCCCGTGTAAACCTCGCGCCCTGTTCACCGTTCACCTCGAAGCGGGCTTCTCCCGGGCGGTGGATCCCGGGATGGGAGTAGGGGACGTGGAGAAGCCAAGTTGGGTTTCCCCAACTCTAGGGGCAGACAAGCCCCGGAGAAACGGGTCCAAGCGCCTGGAAGCTGATGGGGGCAGGGAAGGGTCCCTCCCACCCATGCCCGTGTCCTCCATGCTTGGCGTACGGGTCCTCTGGGTTGAGGGGCTCCCGGGACTGACAGGGTCCCACCTGCCTGCAGGGCACGCGGCCCCGAGCCGCATCGTGTGGGAGCACACGCGCGGCCGCTACTCGTGCATGCAGTGCGCCTTCTCCACGGCCTCGCGGCCCGCCATGACCCTGCACCTGGAGGACCACCGCCCCGGCACCCCCGCGGCCCCCGTGCCCGGGCCGCCACGTCCCGACGCCCCTGCGGGTAAGGCCTAGGAATGTTTGGGTGGAGAGGTGGGGAGGGGCCCAAGGCGCTGAGGCTCAGGCTCCCCACTCCTCTGCCCACCCAGATCCGGCCCCGCTTGCATCCAAGGTGTCGCTGTTGCTGTCAGAGGGGGAGCTTCCAGTGTTCTCGCAGCTGTGAATCCCAGCACTTTGGGGTTGGGCCATGGGGTGTGGGTAGTTTTGTCGTTTGGAGGGGACTACAGGGAAGGGGGTTGGGGGTGGACAATAAAGAAGGCACCATGAGCCGGCCTGTGCTGTGTCCCCGTCCCTTGCCCCTCCAAAACGCAGTGGGCCGCAGCCCAGCAGTCATGGAGCGATCATGTTTCATGAGGACCACCTGGATCCGCAGGTCCAAGCCTCACAACCCACCTGTGTCCTATCTCCCTATCACTCCAATACTGGGTCCCAGGTCCCCACTTCTAGCTGTAGTTGATGTCTCCAGGACCCACCGTCCTGTTCTCCCTTGTCCAGAAACCAAATAGGATGGGACTCTCCAGTTTGAAGAAGTCCTGGCTGGGTGCAGTGGCTGACACCTGTAATCTCAGCACTTTGGGAGGTGGAGGCAGGTGGAGCCCCTGAGGTCAGGAATTTGAGACCGAGCTGACTAACATGGTGAAACCCCATCTCTACTAAATACAAAGAATTAGCCAGGCGTGGTGGCTGGCACCTGTAATCCCAGCTCAGGTGAGCCACTCACCTTGGACTCCCAAAATGCTGGGATTACAGGTGTGAGCCACCTCACCTGGCTTCTTTGGACTTTCCATCCCCCAGCGTGTCCACCTCAGGCTCTGAGTCGAAGCCATCCAGGTAGAGAAGCCCAGGGCCACGTCACCTCAGAGATGGACAGCTCTGGGCTCCAGAGGCCCTTCAGCTACTTTGAGGGACAGGAGGGGATCCTCAGGCCCTTAGATCCCATTTGTCTGCCCCACTGTCCACAACCTCACCAGTGGCCTGAAGACTGCCCTGTCCTTGACTGGGCTGTGATATGATGGGGCTGCAGCCTCAGCTCACGTGACTTGGGTTGGGTGTCCACCTTCCCAGCACCCCTAGGCCCTAGCTGAGGTGGTTTTCACTCAGGATGAGGCCGGACACGCCATTGGGAGGCCCCAGTGCTCCAAGACCCCCTAAGCTCCCCTTCTCAGTCAGAAGCCTTGAAACCACAACTGTGGGACCCTGGAGAAGACTCGACCTCCCTGCCTCCCAATTCCCTCATCCTTAAAAGGGTGTCATGATGATGGATGAGCCCTTTGGAGTGGATAGAATGAAAAGCTGACCTTGGGGAAAGGAAGGGGCTTGGGAAATGTCTGCTGAGTACTTCATATCCCTCTGGCCACCGAGCCCATGGCTGCCTGGGACCCTCTCTACCTGGGGAGGAGGGTAGGACAGGGTCAAGGGGCCCTTTTTCTTTTTTTTTTTTAATAGACCAAATCTCACTTTGTCGCCCAGGCAGGGCTCACTACAACCTCCACCTCCCTGGTTCAAGCAATTATCCTGCCAGCCTCCCAAGTAGCTGGGACTACAGGCACCCACCACCACGCCTAGCCAATTTTTGTAAATTTAGTGGAGATGGGGTTTCATCATGTTGGCCAGGCTGGTCTTGAACTCCTGACCTTGTGATTCACCCACCTCGGCCTCCCAAAGTTCTAGGATTACAGGCATGAGCCACCATGCCTGGCCTAAGGGGCCCATTTTACAGGTAGAGAAAGTGAGGCTAGGAGGTCCCTAGCCAGCCCCAGTTCCAAGTCAGAGGCACTGATTCTGTACCATCTTGGGAGTTGGGCACAGTTACCATGGGATGAAAAAACCCTGGCAGCAGTTCCAAAGGACACTCCCCTGTTCCCACGCTCTGAAATTCCCTCGATCTGTCTGTAGTCCAAGCCCCCCCTCCCCATCTCCAGGGACAGCATTGTGTTCTCTGTCCCCCAGGCCCCTAACCCCTCTCAGGGGCCTGGGGGCCCCCAGGAGTCTTCATTCCCCATCAATTTCCTCATTTGGCTACCCCCAGATCTAGGCCATGCTACTTCCCAATCTGTCACCATCTGTCCAGAGAGACCCAGAGTCAACAAACACCTCGGTCTAGGGACCTCTCCTCCACCCCATCACCCACGGAGATGGGACAGCCCTTCCTGTGTGTACAGCAGGTCCACGGCCACCACACTGCCCTCTGTGGTAAACTGACTCTGCCCCGAGGCCTGGGGAACTGGGTCACCACCTGGCATCTGCCATTCACCCTGTTCACTCCAAAAACTATCTCCTATCCTCAAGCCGGTCCCCAACCCCTATGCACTGAAGGCCAGTCCTCTTGGGCCCCGGCTCCGCCCAGCAGGGGGCGCCCAGGAGAGCTGGGAGCGCAGCGCCGATCGCGGTCCGTTTGGCAGGAAGCCGCCAGCTGGCGCCAAGCAGCTCTGAGACCGGCCAGAGCCCCGTGCACCGCCCGGCATTTGTCCAGCCCCAGCTGTCACCTGCAGGTGCCGGTCCACTCACCCTCACCGTGGACCGGGAGCGGTGGGCCCTGGGATCCGCCACCCACGTGCTCCCATCCCCCCCTTGCGCACCCATGTTCCCATTCCCGACCCCGCAAAGTCCCCGAGCCGCGCCCTAACGAACCCCCACTCCCCCTGGTCCGCGCTGGCTTCGCCGGGATTCCGGAGCCGTCGGTCCCTGTCTGCAGCCGCGCCGCGAGGACCCCTGCCAGGAGCCCCCACTGAGGCGCCAAATACACAAACGAGAATGGGGGGAACTCGCACCATGACGACCGCGCCGGGACCTGCGGGTCACCACAGAGCCCTGGCTGGACCCTCGTAGCTACCAGAGTGCAAGGGTAGTGACCGGCGCAGGCACCTGGGGATTCATCAGCTGTCATCCAATCCTTCAATTACCTTGACTGAACGCCTGCTGTATACTCGTGGCCAAGAATTGCTTGTTTTTCTTTTCTTTCTTTTCTTTTATTTATTTATTTATTTAATTAATTTATTATTTATTTTGAGGCGGTGTCTGGCTCTGTCACTCAGGCTGGAGTGCAACGGTACAATCTCGGCTCACAGCAACCTCCGCCTCCCGGGTTCAAGCGGTTGTCCCGCCTCCCCCTCCCAAGCAGCTGGGATTACAGGCACACATCATCACGCCCAGCTAATTTTTCTATTTTTGGTAGAGACGAGGTTTCACCCTGTTGGCTGATCTCGAATTCGTGACCTCAAGTGATCCGCCCGCCTTGGCCTCCCAAAGTACTGGGATTACAGGCATGAGCCTGCGAGTTCCACCTGGCTGACCTTTCTTGAATTTATTTAACTAAATGAGAAGGATCCAGATGGAGCTGGGAGGGAGACTCATTTGTTTTGAGGGGTTTGCTCTTCCACAGGGCCCTTCCTGCATCTGCTCTGCTGCAGGGGATACACAACACAATGGGAAGTAGCTCTGCCCATTTGTTTTCAAGCCTCCTTTAAGAGCACGGGCATCAGGATTCTGCCAAGATGGCACCATTTCACTCCACCCTGGTGACAGAGCGAGACTCCATCTCCAAAAAAAAAAAAAGAAAAAGAAAACGACCAGGCTGGGTGACTGGGTACAGTGGCTCATTCCTGTAATTCCAGCACTTTGGGAGGCCAAGGCTGGTGGATCACCTGAGGTCAGGATTTCAAGACCAACCTGGCCAACATGGTGAAACCCCGTCTCTACTAAAAATACAAAAATTAGCTGGGAGTGGTGGCAGGTGCCTGTAATCCCAGCTACTCAAGAGGTTGAGGCGAAAGAATCGTTTGAACCCGGGAGGTAAAGGTTGCAGTGAGCCAAGATTGCGCCATTGCACTCCAGCCTGGGTGACAGAGCAAGACTCCATCAAAAAAGAAGAAAGAGAGGAAGAAAGGGAGGGAGAGGGGAGGAGAAGAGAAGGAAAAAAGAAATAAGGAAAGAAAGCAAGTTCCACCAGTTCATTTCCCAGTCTTTTTTAATTTTTTTTTTTAGGAGACAGGGTCTCATTCTGTTGTCCAAGCTGGAGGGCAGTGTCACAATCATACGCTCACTGCAGCATCTAACTCCCAGTCTCAATTGATCCTACTACCTCAGCCTCCCTAGTAGCTGGGACTACAGGCAAACACCACCCCGCCCAGCTCGTTTTTGTATTTCTGTGTGTGTGTGTGTGTGTGTGTGTGTTAGAAACAGAAGCTCACTATGTTGCCCAGGCTGGTCTGGAACTCCTGAGCTCAAGCGATCGCCCGTTGTGGCCTCCCAAAATGCCAGGATTACAGTTGTGAGCCACCTTGCCCAGCCTTCTCTTCATTCTTGCTGCTCCAAGTGTGGTCCACAGAAGGGCAGCATTGGCATCACCTGGGACCTGACTCATCACTTGAGTCAGAACCTGCACGTTAACAGCAGCTCCGAGTGACTCAGGGGATCCAGGGTTTCTCACTTTAGCTGTGTATGAGAATCACCAGCCTTTTTTTTTTTTTTTTTTTTTTTTTGAGATGGAGTCTGTCTCTCTCACCAGATCGGAGTGCAGTGGCGCAATCTCGGATCACTGCAACCTCTGCCTCCTGGGTTCAACCGATTCTCCTGCCTCAGCCTGCCGAGTAGCTGGGATTACAGGCACCCAGCATCACGCCTGGCTAAATTCTGCATTTTTAGTGGAGACGGGGTTTCACCATGTTGGCCAGGCTGGTCTCAACCTTCTGGCCTCGAGGGATCCGCCCACCTCGACCTCCCAAAGTGTTGGGATGACAGACGTGAGCCACTGTGCCTGGCCTTCTCTTTTCCGATTCTTTCTTAGCTCCAAAACTTCTAGGGTTCAGCTACATTCACTCCTCTGCAGTTGACAGACACCCACTGGGACAACTCCCAAATTCATCATTCTAGTCCAAACCCTAAGGCCCAGTGCCTTCCCAGCCTCTACCACAAGGGGGCGACACACAACTCCCACGTTCATCATTCCAGTCCAAACCCTAGGGTTCAGTGCCTTCCCGGCCTCTACCACAGGGGGCACAACTCCCAGACTGACAGAATTGACACTCACCGAGCACCTATGCTGTGCCTAATTTGGGGGATGTAGATCATTGATGTTACCAGCCATCGTCACACCATCTCGGTATGGGGTAAGCTCAGAGGGAAACTGAGGCTTGAGAAGGACAGTGGCTTCCCTAAAGACACTTGACTAAAGACACAGGTATTGTTTCCAAGGGTGTGGGATTTGAACCTGGGTCCATTCAACAGCAAAGAACAGGTTCTTGGCTGGGCGCCGTGGCTCATGCCTGTAATCCTAGCACTTTGGGAGGCTTAAGTGGGCAGATCACTTGAGGTCAGGAGTTCAAGACCAGCCTGGCCAATATGGTGAAAGCCCATCTCTACTAAAAATGCAAAATGTTAGCTGGGTGTGTTGGTGCGTGCCTGTAATCCCAGCTACTTTGTAGGCTGAGGCATGAGAATCGCTTAATCCCGGGGAGCAGAGGTTGCAGTGAGCCAAGATTGCACTACTGCACTCCAACCTGGGCAAACAGAGTGAGACTCAGTCTCAGAAAAAAAAAAAAAAAACAGGTTCTTGCATGTATGTACACACATAGGAGGCTGGGCTGGTGCTGAGAAGGATTTTTTTTGTTTTGGTTTTTGAGACAGGGAGTCACTCTGTCCCCCAGGTTGGAGTGCAGTGGCACGGTCGTGGCTCACTACCACCTTGACCTCCTGGGCTCAAGTGAGCCTCCTGTCTCACCCTCCCACGTAGCTGAGATTATAGGCACATGCGACCATGCCTAGCTAATTTTTAAGTATTTCATAGACACAGGGTCTTGCTATGTTGCCCAGGCTGGTCTCTAACTCCTGGGCTCAGGCAATCTTCCTGTCTCGGCCTCCCACAGTGCTGGGATTACAGGCATGATCCACGATGCCTGTCCAAGTTCAACATTTTGGAAGCTCACTTCGCTGAAGGTCATGCTGGTGGTGGCGTTAAAATCTGTGGGTGGGACTCTCATACTTGTGTACAGGTGGGAAGGCATTCCTGGGCCTTCTTGAACTGCTGACCTTAGAACTTTCTTTTCTTCTTTCCTTTTTTTTTTTTTTTCAGACCAGGTCTCACTCTGTTGCCCAGGCTGGAGTACAGCGGTGTGATCTCGGCTCATTGTAACTCTGCCTCCCGGGTTCAAGTGATTCTCCTGCCTCAGCCTCCCAAGTAGCTGGGATTACAGGTACTCATCACCACGCTCGGTTAATTTTTTGTATTTTTAGTAGAGATGGGGTTTCGCCATGTCGGCCAGGCTGATCTTGAACTCCTAACCTCAGATGATCCTCCCACCTCGGCCTCCCAAAGTGTTAGGATTACAGGCGTGAGCCACCGCACCCAACCACCAGTTCTGTCTTTTGAAAAAATTGTTCAGGCAATTCCAGCATGTGCTCAAACTGAAAACCAGGGCTCTCTACTCTCTTAGCAAGAGTTTTGTCCCTTTGTCTACTGTGACCAAGATCACCCATCTCCTGTGGGCTGAGCCCTGTGGTCATGGCTTGCCCTTATCTGGCCAGGCCGCCGCACCACGACTGACTGTGTTGACCCTCTCGTGGCCCCTGTCTCTGTCTCCTGGTTCCTCTTCTCTCTGCTACTTTTAATGTAAACTCTGGGAATCTAGGGTATCTTCATGTCCTCATACCCCGCTCAGTCCTTCAAGACTACAAGGCCTTTTTTTTTTGAGTTGGAGTTTCACTCTGTCACCCAGCATGGAGTGCAGTAGCGTGATCTCAGCTCACTGCAACCTCTGCCTCCCAAATTCAAGCGATTCTCCCCCTCAGCCTCCCAAGTAGCTGGGATCACAGGCGTGCAACAGCACACTTGGCTAATTTTTGTATTTTTAGTAGAGACAGTGTTTCACCGTGTTGTCCAGGCTGGTCTTGATTTCCTGACCTCAGGTGATCTGCCGTCCTTGGCCTCCCAAAATGCTGGGATTACAGGTGTGAGCCACCGTGCCCAGCCTTTGTTGTTTTGTTTCTCTTTTAGTGCGGCTCTCGATTGATTGAGATTGAAACAGAGTCTAGCTCTGTCACCAGTGCGGTGGTGTGATCATAGCTGACTCCAGCCTCTGCCTCCTGGTCTCAGGCAATCCTCTGGCCTCAGCCTCCCAAGCAGCTGGGACCACAGGTGGGCACCATCACACCTGGCTAATTTTTTATATTTTTTGTAGAGATGGAGTCTTGCTATGTTGCCCAGGCTGGTCTCTAACTCCCAGGCTCAAGTCATTCTCCTGCCTCAGCCTCCCAAAGTGTTGGGATTACAGGCGTGAACCACCATGCCCGGCCTAGATGCAAGGCCTTTGACACCATTCACCCACTGACCCCCCTAAATCTGCCATGCCAGCTGTGCTTTCTGCCCAGGGTGGCAGCCTGGGGCCTCCATGGCCTGTGTGATATCTCCCCCATAAAAAGTGAGTCCTGCTCAAAAAGGGAGTCAGATTTCAGGAAAGTGTTGAAATAAGGAAGGCAATAGGCCAACCAGGGCAGGGGCAGACAGCAGGAGCCTCACCTGGTCACATGGGCCCCCATGTCCTGTGTCTCTGGGGCTTCCCAGGAGCCTCCTAAACCCTAGAGCTGTCCATACCCCTGACCTGCTGAGATTTCCCCATCCCGTGGATCTCCAGCCCAGAGGGTCTCCAGGGCCTGGCACCAAGTCCTACCTGGAGTCCAGAGATGGGGCCACCAAGGTGGTGGGACTGAGGGGAACTACAGAGAGTAAGAAACTTGTGACCATGTTGGGAATATGTGGGCGACCAACACCCCAAGCTTGGGGACAGTAGCAGGCGGGATAGGAATTCAAGGGAAATAGAAGTGCCTGGCAGGGGCTGGGCACGGTGGCTCACGCCTGTAATCCCAGCACTTTGGGAGGCCGAGGCGGACAGATCATTTGAGGTCAAGAGTTCAAGACCAGCCTGGCCAACATGGTGAAACCCCATCTCTACTAATAATACAAAAAGTAGCCAGGCATGATGGTGCTTGCTTGTAATCTCAGCTACTTACGAGGCTGATGCAAGAGAATTGCTGTTGAGAAATGCTGAGTGTATGATAAAATATATTGTTTGCTAAGAAGAACGATGGCAAGGAAATCCTGGCCACCCCCCACCCACAAGTGGAAAACCGTTTGGAGCATTCTTAAGTGGCAGGGCAATATATAAATATCATACACCGGTTAAAACAATTCTTTAAGTGCGGGATAGGTGACCCTGCCCCCGTGGCTCCCTCGTGGAGAATACTTTTGAATTTGTCTGTGATTAGTGGTAAATAGGCACCAGCTGCCTACCTAGTTGATCTTGGTTCTATGAGAAAACAGAGAACACCTGTTCGTTAATAATTATCACCTGTTCAGAGAGACTAAATACGTGGGTCAGCGTCTGCTCCAGGCCCTCGGCCCAGAAGGCTGTCAGTGTCTGAAGCTCTCAGCTCAGAAGTCTGTTGCCCTTCTTTTCGCCCCCCACCCCCTTCCCTGGCCCCCGTAGTCCCACTTTGCTGTTCTATCTGGGTATCTCATTCTTAATTCCTTCAGCACCGCCAGGTTGAGGGTCTCTAGGGCCAAGCTGGACTCTGTAAATTGCTTGAACCCGGAAGGCAGAGGTTTCAGGGAGCCAAAATGGCACCACAGCACTCCAGCCTGGGCAACAGAGTGAGACTCGGTCTCAAAAAAAAAAAAACATGCTAGCAGCATCTGGGGACAGCCTGGAGCCTCCCCACCTCCTTGCCTTCTTCCTCTGTCCTCCCCCGCCCCACCCCCAGCGGCCCCCACCCTGTGTGCTGGCCGTGGAGCAGAAGCCACTGTCACTTCCTGAAGACAGCAGTCCCAGCTCGGGTCCCACTCATCCTGTGGCCCATCACCTTCCTGCAGCCATGGTGAGTCGGGGGAGAGGTCCATGCCTCACTGACAGGGAAGCAAGGGACACAATAGGTGTTCCCGGGAGGACAGGCTTCACCTGTGGAGGGGCCTGGGGCGGGAGGTGCTTCAAAAAGACATCTGGGAAACGGGAAGGGTCAGCAAAAAGGTCCAGAAGTAGGAAGCCGCGGGGCACACCCCAGGACAGTCTGGGCTCCTGGGGGCCCAGGCTCAGATTGGGACTGCAAGGGGGCAGGTGGGATTGCCCAGGGGATGACTCCGGTCTCCCCAGGTCAGCATGAGCAGCAGTGAGGGAACGGCTAGCTGGGGTGAGAGCAGTACTTTCCTGTGGGGGGATAAAGTGGGTCATGGCCCTCCCCTGGGCCAGTCACCCAAGTCGTGACCTGCTAACCCTGACTTATCTAGCCCTGTGGTCACCTAGGAGCACTTCCTTCAAACCAGTGGGGGCTTTGACAGGGGCACTTCAGGCCCCAGGTGGGACTTGCTGCGTTTCCAAGGGGCACTTTAGGCCCCAGGTGGGACTCGCTGTGTTTCCAAGGAGCACTCCCGGTCCTTGGTCCTCTGGATGGGGAAAGGGAGGCACATGAGGGAGGCAGAAGCCACACGTTTCTGCCCTTTCCCTCCCCCAGTCTCCTTGACCGCAGGTGAAGGGGCATTTGTAGGTCCCAGGAGGCTTGGTCTACTTGTGTATCTGCCTGCGCCTATGTACTGTGGTTGCGGGGCCAGCTGGGAGGGTACCTGGGACAGCTGGGTGTGCAGGAGACAGCGCGGGTGCCGACAGTATCCACACTGGTTCTCTCAGAACAGTCAGTTATGAGCACCCCTGACCAGCAGCCCACGTGTTAGAGATGGCGTGAGAGAGACCACATGGCCACACCTGTCTCCAGACGTCTCTGTATTTCTGACCGCCAGGCTGAGTACATGGTGGTCTTTGTGTCCCCTAAGTATTAGTTCAGCAAATGTTTACTGAGCACCTACTATGTGCCAGGCCCTGGGAAGATATCGATGAATGAGCCAAGTCTCTGCCTTGCAGAGGCTGGGGAACTGGGGGAAGTTGCAGTGTAGAGACAAAAAAAAATTAAGACACATTAAAAATGCTGTAAAATGGTGTGATACATACGGGTGGGTATGAAGGGGAAAATCATGCAGGCTGGATGCAGAGGAGTAGGGGGATGGGGTGATCCCTTTTTTTTTTTCTTTTTTTCTTTTTTTTTTTTTTTGAGACGGAGTTTCGTTCTTGTTACCCAGGCTGGAGTGCAATGGCGCGATCTCGGCTCACCGCAACTTCCGCCTCCTGGGTTCAAGCAATTCTCCTGCCTCAGCCTCCCGAGTAGCTGGGACTACAGGCACGTGCCACCATGCCCAGCTAATTTTTGTATTTTTAGTAGAGACGGGGTTTCACCATGTTGACCAGGATGGTCTCGATCTCCTGACCTCGTGATCCACCCGCCTCGGCCTCCCAAAGTGTATTTTTTTTTTTTAAAGACTAATCAAGTGCATTAGTGAGAAGGGAGAAGGAGTAGAACAAGGAGTTCTATAACTGAACAGTCAGTCGAGATAACTCGCTATCTTCAGATCAGACTTTTAATTAAGGACTCATCTCACATTCCCCTCTTCCTCCCTCACCCCATTTTCCAAGTCAGCCAGCACTTTCTATAGGTTTTTTTTCTCTTTCAATATTTCTGATCCCCTTCTCTCTCTTTCTACCCCTTTAATCCTGGCCTTAATTAAACCTTTCCAGTTTTTTGCCTGCACTGTTGTATGGCCCTCTAAACGTCACTCTTTTTTCTTTTTAAGACGGAGTTTCACTCTGGTTGCCCAGGCTGGAGTGAAGTGGTGCCATCTTGGCTCATGGCAGCCTATGCCTCCTGGGCTCAAGTGATTCTCCTGCCTCACTCCACCCCCCAGTAGCTGGGATTACAGGCATGTACCACCATGCCCAGCTAATTTTTGTATTTTTAGTAGAGAAGGTGTTTTGCCATGTTGGCCAGGCTTGTCTTGAACTCCTGACCTCGGGGGATCCACCTGCATCTGCCTCCCAAAGTGCTGGATTTACAGGCATGAGCAAGCATGCCCAACCAACTTCATTCTTAATAGAGCCTGCTACCCCATGCTTCCACCAACTGGTCATCTTTCTGGGATGTAAATGTCATCAAATCACTTGATTTGAAATTTTGACAAATCACGAAAAAGCTCCTCATTGCCCCAGAACTATCAGGTTGCTGCAAAAGTAATCACAGTCTTTGCCATTAAAAGTAACGACAAAGACTGTGCTTACTTTTGCACCAACCACTAATAACACTCAGACTCTGTAGCAGCATGCAGTGCCCTTCAGAATTGGCCCCCTGCCTACCTCTCCTGCTTCTAGCTATGTGGAACTCCTTACATTTCTGTAAAAGCTCTTTCTGCTTCAAAACACCATACCTGCTCCATCTGCCTGCAATGCCTGGCAAATCCCTACTCTTTTTTTTAAAAGCATGACTGAAGCATTAGGGCCTCCAGGGAGACTGTCTGGGCTAGATTTGCATCAGAGCCCTGGTAGTGCTTTATTTGACTGCGGTGTTTACACATTTCTTTTTCTCTCCTAGATGTTGCCTTTATATTCTCAGCGCTTAGCCAAGTACCTGGCATGTGTAATCCTGACTCAAACCCAATTTTCAGGCAAGGCTGTGTTCTGCTGTCTTGTATGGATAGTGGTTTGTTATGTCCTCTTCCATATGCATCCTTTTTTCTTTGAACTTAGCAGTCTATCTAGATAGTGGTGGTAATGAATCTTGCTGGGCTAACCGCTTTGTCCCTGGTTTAGAGGTTTAGAGTGGCAGCCCATGGGCCTGTCCTCCACCACCTGCACTGTTGAGCTTGATGAATTATGTAGGATGCACAAGTCTGGCCGAGTCTTTGGCTTATGCTCACGTCTATCAAAATTCCTGGAGGACGTCAGCCCTTCATTTCTAAAGTAGAATGACTGTTTCAAAATGCTAACTAGAACAGCTTGGTGAAAAAACATTCTGTGGGATTCCAGAAAAGTCTGAGTCTTTGTCTCTAGAGGTTATGAGTCAGGTTGCTCCCAGCTGTCTTAATTGGCCTAGTGCAAGAAGTGTACTCCGGAGTCAGTCTTGGGGTCTGAGCTACTGAGTGAGGGCCTCTTCTCACACTTGGATCCCGGACTGGAACAGTTAACTAGCAACTGGACATTTTTGCTTTTAGGCAAGACATTTTAACTGAGTAATATGTACTGATGAGGCAGGAGACAGGGTCCTCAGGTCTGGACTTCAGAATGTCTTCAGTTAAGCTTCAGTTAACCTGTGGGACTCCTTCTCCAAGAGATTCATTCAATTGTTATTTGTTCAACAACAACAAAAATTTGGTGAGGATAGCCTGAAAGCTCCATACATGGAAAGTAATTGGGGAACAGAAAAAAAGGATGCAGAGAATTGGAGCTTTCCCTTGTCTTGGCCATAATCGAATGGCCTTGATAGGAACTTAGGGGCTGCCCTTGTACATCTGTACAATGGAGGGTCTCTTCATGATTTATCAAGATTCTGAATCAATCGTTTGATCCAGTTTGCAAATTATCAGGGCAGGTAGGTAGGCGATTTCATCTTGTGGAGACCAGGGATAGGAAATACATGTGTAAGCACGGGAAAGCTGCATTGTTGGTGCTTCCTTCAAAGTAGTGTGTGCAGGTATTGGGTCTGTGTTTTTCTAAGCCTCAGTCTGAGAGGTTTTCACTTTGCCTTTGGGCTAGCGTTGGACTTACTGCAGGTCTTGAGTTCCCACATTGACTAACAGAGGACATTTCTAGGCTATTAGAAAGTTCCTTCTTTTTCAGCCAGGCACGGTGGCTCACGCCTGTAATCCCAGCACTTTGGGAGGCTGAGGCAGGTGGATCACCTGAGGTGAGGAGTTTGAGACCAGCCTCGCCGACGTGGTGAAACCCAGTCTCTACTGAAAATACAAAAAAGCTAGCCAGGCATGGTGGCACACACCTGCAGTCCCAGCTACTCAGAAGGCTGAGACACAAGAATAGCTTGAACCCAGGTGGCAGAGGTTGCAGTGAGCTGAGATCACGCCACTGCACTCCAGCCTGGACAACAGAGCGAGACTCCATCTCAGTTAAAAAAAAAAATTCCTTCTTCTTGTATGTAGCTGACTTACAAAGCAATTAGTAACAGATTTCTTGTTCTTGGAGCAGGGAGGAAGTTATTAACAGAAATTGCTCACATTATGACAAGATGGTTCACTAGTGAAAGAAAGGTGTCCAGAGGAACCTTTGGTTCTTGCCCTGGGTCATGTATCACCCGTGGAGCCTTGGCGTCTGCAGTCTGTTAAAATCTGCTCTTCTCTTTTGGAGTGAAATCTTAGTGCATGCTGCCCACCCGGCTTTGGGGGAAACAGGTTTGTTCTCTGCCACTGACATCTTAAAAGGCACAGCCAGAAGGTTCCTTTTCTGCTTTATCTTTAAAGAAGAACTAGACAAAGATTTCCTTCCTGAGCTGGCTGTGGCTTATGACATACTAGCATTTATTCTGCCAAACAGGGCAGTTGGTGGCTTTGTCTGGGGACTTGTAGGAGAGGAGCTCTTTGACCCTTCCTGGGGACCTCCATCTGCCTGGACAGTCCTGATTTGTGCCTGTTGTTCCACAGTTATTATTAATGGCACTCTCTTCCACTTTCAGAAGCATCTCAGTTTGGAGAGAAATTATATGTCACTCACCTGTTGTCAGACTGAGCCAGGGTTTCTAACACTTGGCACGAGTGATACTTGAGGCTGATGATTCTCTATTGGGGGTGGAGAGTTTTCATTCGATGCCAGCCGCACCTTCCCTCTCCAGTTGTGACAGCCAAAAATGCTCTCAGACATTGCCATCAAGTTGTTTGTGGGGGGCAAGATTACTCCCAGTTAAGAACTACTGGACTAAGCATTGCAGATTAGTTTTACTTTGAGTGTCATCTTCGATCAATCAGTAGTGGCTGCCTGGAACCCTACTGATCCTGCTGTGCTGGCAAGGATTTGAGACTCGATGCAGGAATGCTGAGATAGATTAGTGCTGTCTGCCGTGGGCCTGGGTGGGGCCTGACAGCATGTAGTGCCTTGGATTAGGCTGTGGAGGTAGGTAACAGAAGGTGCCGGGAAGCCAGGAGGTTTTGACGTCCTGTTACTGGATGCCCTGGCAGTCCAGGGGGAGAGATGAGACGTGTTTATAGACAGAGATATGTGGCCATATCTACAAAACATGACACTTGCTGCCTACATCTGTGCCAGCATGACTCAGCCGGTGTCAAGTGTCCTGGGAGTTTGGGGGAAGGTGTGGCCGTGAGGCCTGGGGGAGTTGGATCTTGCAGAAAGGTGGTGGTATGTGTCAGTCAAGTAGTTACAGGGCATCCCAGACGTGCCCAGCATGGCCTTGGGTTTAATTAAAGTCGTGGTGACATGGTCGGTTCACCCTCCAGACCCTGGCTTTCCCATATGGTTAATTCATTGTCATGGCCGTTCCTGGGTCTTCCCACCTTGGGAATTGGACCGTTCCTCGGAACTCTGTGATGGCGTTGAAGGCTTTGAACTGGCCAGGGCCACAAGAGTGAGAGAGCGTAACGTTGTGTTGTGTTGCTGGCTTTTGCCAGGCGGAGACCAGCTTTAAGGGCGTAGTACTGTGTCCCAGAGCAGGCACAATGGCCTGCTGTAGAGTTCAGGCGGAAGCAGCTGTGGTCTGCAAAACATCTGTCTCACTTGGGAAATGGTGCTTCTGGCTCCCGGGCCAGACCCTCTGGGGTCTCCCCCATGGGGAGAGGTGTGTGTGTCTCTACAGGAGCACTCGCTGGTTGAAGAATTTGACTTGAGCCCAGTTATCTCCCCAGTGAGTAGAAAAAGCCCCTTCTGGAAGGCCGAGATGGGTGGATCATGAGATCCAGAGATTAAGACCATCCTGGTCAACATGGTGAAACCCCATCTCTACTAAAAATCCACAAAAATTAGCTGGGTATGGTGGCATGCGCCGGTAGTCCTAGCTACTTGGGAGGCTGAGGCAGGAGAATCCCTTGAACCCAGGAGGCGGAGGTTAGTGTAAGCTGAGATTGCGCCACTGCACTCCAGCTTTGCGATGGAGTGAGACTCTGTCTCAAAAAAAAGAAAAAAAAGAGCCCCTTCTCTGTGAATTAGGTAGAATGCCAGGTTTGGTTCACTTTCGGTGACTTTGTGGTATTAATATTTTAATGAGTTCCCAGTATTTTGGGGGAAGTGAGTCTGCTTTCGTTCTAGACCTCAACTGGTCTGAGAGCAATTTAACCCTTTGCTCTGTGCCAGTCTCCCCCCCGACCCGATCTCTGGTTCTTGGGAAGCTGCACCAGAAGTGGTTGGTCACCAGCAGCTGCCCAGAGTGCCAGTGAGTGTCCACATTCCCCTTCGTGTCTGACCTTTTTCTGTAAATGATGAGGGGTAGAATTTTTTGTCTTCACATCTGAGCACGGCTCTTTGAATTCATATGGGAAGAGGCAGGCTCAGATATGTTAACTGACTTGTCAGCCCCAGAAAGCAAGTCTCCTGATTTCCCGTCCTGGTGCCTGTTACCCTGGCACAGGCCCGCGGGGTACTGGTGCCTCTCATTTTCTCTGGCTGGTCTTGAAGGAATTCTTCTCTCAGGCTCAGTGGTTAGGTGGGGACTAGTGGAGGAGGGGCCCTCTCTTTCCTTCTCTCCGAGTTCTTCTTGTCTCTCCTGTGGAACCGTCTGCTTTCCAAGGTCTTTCTGAGGAAAAGTGCCATGTTGGGCAGAGGCCCAGGAAAATGCTTCAAGGGGGCAGAAACGCTCCGTTTGAATAGACTCACCGGGACAGGCGGCTGAGAAGCGAGCACTTCGGAAGCCACAGATGGGATGACTCTGCTGAAGCAGGAATTCGCCCAGCCGGGAGGCGGCCAGCCCTGCCAGCCATCAGCACACAAAGGCCCCGCTGTCTGCTGGGGAGGTCGGGAATAGGCCCTGTGCACCCAAATGTGCCGTGAAGGCAGCTCGGGCTCTCCGAGATGGGGTGTGTCCCATGTCCGCACCCACTGGTCTCTCTGTGCTGGCTGAGCACCTACTGTGTGTTTGTGGGGCACTCTGCAGAGAGTATACGGTCAGCACACTGGGGCCCGCCTGGAGGAGGTGACTGTCTCATGCCCAGAGACAAGCAGATCAGCTTCAAGATGAGAGCGAGAAACTAGCACAGAGAAGGGAGGCCTCACTGAGCCTCGAGAGCCGCTGGGGTGGGGACAGGGCTTTGATAGATGACACAGCACTTCCATAGGGCACCAGAAAGGGGATGCTGGGCCTGTCTCAGCCTGAGATTTGGGAAAAGTACCATGTTTTGCCTTTGAGCAAGAGGAAGTGTGTAGTGGAGGAGAGACCGTGGGCTTTGGACAAGACAGAGCAGGAATCGGCCTCTTTCACTGCCTGGCTGCAGCCTGGCTGGAGCAAGTCAGCTCACTCTGATCGAGCCTTCGTTCTCTTGTCTGCCTCCTATGCTTCATAAAACTCCCTGGCAGGGTTAAGGTAAGAAGTAAGACGCCACGTGTGTGATGGCTGCGGTAAGCACCTGTTAGAGCTGGCACTACGAGTCCAAACGCTTCTTGACCGAACTGCCCCGCCTTTCACGGAGCCTTCAAATCGCTCATTCCTTCCGCCTACACTCCTGCTTGCTTAACGAAGGTGATGGCCAAGTGCATCTTTCAGGCAGGCATTTGAATCTCCTCAAAAAGACTCCCCCGAGAGTCCGGCCGCAGGAAGTAAGTTGTCACAGCCGCTTCCCCTGCAGCAACCACGCCACACACTGGAATGGCGATAGCAGACATGGTCCCTGGCTTGTCTGGTCCGGTCCATGCAGAGCTGAGGCCTGGGCTGGATGTGGCCTCAGTGGAGCTTTAGGAGATGTGGTGTTTGATCCAGAGTTGGTTCGTCTGCAGCCCTGATATGCTTTTCTGTTCCCTGGGCTGCTGGTGGACCAGAGAGGTGCTGTGGGAAACAGGTCCTGGGCTACCACCCAATACCATGGCTGCAGCTGGGAGGCGCTGTCCTCGAGCTGATGCGAGCTGACTGCTTTGTCCTTCCCGCCGGGAAGGAAAGCCTGGCCCCAGCATGAGACTGCTGAACTACCCATGGTCCTGCCCGACAGTCTCATTTTTAGAACGTCTTCTCTCTAGAAGAGGAGTCTCTGGGCCCGGTGCAGTGGCTCAGGTCTGTAATCCCAACACTTTGGGAAGCCAAGGCAGATGGATCATGAGGTCAGGAGTTCGAATTCAGCCTGACCAATATGGTGAAACCCCATCTCTACTAAAAATACAAAAATTAGCTGGGCGTTGGTGGTACGTGCCTGTAATCCCAGCTACTCAGGAGGCTGGGGCAGGAGAATCACATGAACTCGGGAGGCAGAGGTTGCAGTGAGCCGAGATCGTGTCACTGCATTCCACCTGGGTGACAGAGCAAGACACTGTCTCAAAAAAAAAAAAAAAAAGGGATCTGTGGTTAACGGGCCCTTTTCAAGGATTCATCATTAGGCTTACTTTTTTTTTGGAAATTCAACCCAACGGGCCGACCATGCTTTTCTCTGCACCCACTGAGAGGGAGATAAAAAGGAGGTGTCCCCTTAGAACCTGAAACTTTGGGTGGGGGTGTTGGGAAGCTTTGCCCAGTGTTTTTGTTTCTACTCCCCATCCTGCTAAACAAACCAGCACCGAAAACTCACATCAGATCCCTGCTGACGCTAAGCCACTTGGTGCTTTTGGCGTCCTGCGAGTTCTCTTGCTGCCCGGTGAATGTTGGCTGCCTCTGCCAGCCCGTTTTTCCTGTTCTCCCAAGCGCCGGCTCTGAGACTTCAGTTGGACTGTGTCCCAGTTTGTCAGGGCTGAACCATAGCGTGTTGAGAGAGAGGAGCTGCTTTCCTTTACCTACCTGATTTCTGGAATTAAGGTATCGGTTGAGAATAAAAGTAATTTCCTACAACTAAAGAAAGTTAAATGAGCTGAAAGTCTGCAGGTATAAAAGTTGGGATTCTGGAAGTGGCTTCTGTAACATTTGTTTAGTCTTGACCAAGACTGTCAGCCCTGTGTAGACCTTGATAATAAACTCTTGAGGACCCAAGCTGTTCTTTTGGGAAACAGACGGTGCTGACGGGGGCTCAGGATGTCATTCCCACGTGGCTTCATGATTCTTCCTGAAGATCTTGTCTCTTCCACATGAGCTCGTCCACAGATGCAGCAGTGCACAGGTCTAAGCTACAAGGAGAGGAAGTGTGAGCTGTGCTCCAGGAGTGAATCCTGGCCTGACAGCTACCGACACGCCTTCCTTCTACCTATTGCTTTTCCAAGGTGGCATGGTCATGTGCTGCTACTGTTCCCCTCCAAGCATTGATGTCCCTGGTATTCTCAAGCACGATTGACTCATCAAAGGAAGTTTCACAAAGCCGGTTGCTGTCTTTGCAGGCCTGTTGGTGCTCCAATAGGGAGCTGGGTTTGTCCTGAGCAGTGCCTGGCTGTGTCTGCCATGCTCCCTGTGTGTGTCCCAGGTCCTTCCCTCTTGTTCCCCATTGCTCCAGCCCCCTGCAGAACTCAACAGGGGCCCCTTCTCCCTTGCCTTTCCTTTTCCCAAGGGGAATGTTAGGTAGGAGCAAGGCAGCACTGGACTGGGAGTGTCCCGGTGGCATGTGCTGTGGGTAGTCAGCCCTCAGATGTGGCTTTTGAATTTCCCTCCAGTCTGACAAACCTGTTGGAGCTGCCTTGACAACAAATCCACTAGGAGAAGTTTTCCCTCCTGGCCCCGCTCACGGGAAGGGCAGAGAAACACCCAGCAGTGCTGTTTCTGGCAGGTTTGCCTGTGCGCTGGGAACTTACCTGTGTTTTCCTAACGCATCTTGGCCAAGAGAAGCCTTGTCTGGGGCCTCGCTTGGTCTCTGACATAATGAAAGTTAAGAGCAATCCCTCAAGCTTTTTAAAAAATTAACCAGGGTACCTGGAAGGGGCCATTCTCTGCCTCCTGTAACTGGAGACTTGGGTCTCAGCAGGTTCAAACCAGGGTTCCACCTGGGGAAACACGGGCTGCGGGCAGAGACACTGGGCCAAGTCAAGCTGGCTTCTGGCATAGACGCAGCTGAGCAGGCATGTTCCTTGGTCTGGGCCTACCGTGGTGCCCTAGAGGGCACACTTGCCCATGACCGCATCGTGTGCCTGGGAGCCATGGCAGGGGCTTCCTCCTTTGCTGGCGGATTGCTAGGCAGACAGGCTGCTGGGAAGCTCCACCCCACTGGACACAGATCTGCAGCCCCTGCTAGTAGGAAGCATCCTTTTGCACTTGCTTTTCCTCACCTCCCCGTTTGCCTCCCAAGGGCTTGTAACCCAAGCTTGTGAATTGAGCGGGCTGTGAGGAAGCAGAGCCTCCCGTCATGAGAGCGTCATGGCCCTTTCTTTGCAGCAGTGAGGCAGGTCTGCGGGAGGTGCCGAGTGCTGTGCCCATCCGGGTGTTCGATGGAGGGGAGTCCGGGGGAGGGTGAGGCCTCCAGAGGCCTGAGATCTCAGCCCCATTCGTGCGACTCTGATCAAGCCATCGGGTTTCTTAGGGCGCTGCCCTGATCTTGGGGTCGAGTTGAATTAGGTGCTCTCCAAGGCCTTCCCAGTCCCAAGTTCCAAGCTTCAGCCCTATAGGTGCTTTGTGCTTTGACCAACTGAGACCAGATGCTGTCCACATGAGGGTCTTAGAGAGAAGCGACTCTGGGTCTACGTCTCTGCCCAGGACAGCGTGAGACGCCCATCCTGGCAATGCAGGGCAGGGCTCACGGTGCCAACACAGTAAGCCACCCCCGGGGCCACTCTGAAGTTTCCCTGAAAGCAGAAGGCTCCCTGGTGGTGGAAAGCTTTGGCCCCATTTGTCTCAGATTATCCCATCAGCCTTGCCCAATGCGGGGCTGTTGCCCAACCTGAAGCTCCCCTTTCCTTTCTTTCTTTCTTTCTTGGCCCGTACCCATTTCTCAAGAAACCCAGTGGAGCTGAAGATGGTGTCCTGTAGAGGCCTCTCCCAAGTGGAGCCCGAGAGAGCTGCTCCATGCCAGAACCTGGGGAGGTGTGATCTTGGGAGTGGGCTGATGAGTCAGTCCCAGCAGTGGCTGCTGGTGAACCAGGCCCCTTCCTCTGTACTTCCTGTCAGGCTGATGTCACCACTGTGTGAGCCTCGTGGCCTTTTATGGACAAGAATGAGCTGCAACTCCTCTCACAGAGGAAGTGAGCCTTAAGCCCCCAGCAGAAGTCAGCACCTGGGATGAAATACCTGTGGTCAGATTCCCCTTCCTCCCTCCTGGACCCAGCCTTCTGAGCTGGCTAGAAACACCTGTGCACAGGTAGATGGCCACATCAGCTCAGGTGCCCTCACTGCATGGGCTTGGCTTCAGGGCATTTCAGGTTTCAAATGAAATCCAAGGAGGGAATGGCCTGGTTCCTGAATATGTAACTTTTATAAAAGACTTTCTCGTGGTGGTGCCAGGGAGTTGCTCAGTTGGGAGCTCCGAGACAGCAGGCAGGTAAGGACAGCATGTCTGGGCGTCTGCCTCACACTGTGGACAACAGACATACCATTTCCTTCCATCCTCAGAGCAGTCCCTTCATTCCCAGAGGGGTCAAGGGGCAGGCACTGTGTGGGAAGAGCGGAACCCAGGGCCGCAGCGCTCTTGGCAGTGGCTTCCTCCTTTGCAGAGCTGCTCCAGACACATGGACCAGTGGTTGTCAAACTGTGTGTGCTCTGAGGAACCCTGTCTCCACCACCCGCCGTCCCTTGCTCAGAGATTTGGGAAGATTTAATCTGAGGAAGGACTGCTGCTGCTTTTTGAAAAGTCTGAAAGCTACTGCAGAGTGACTCATAACCCCGGCTCTACCCCGCCCTCACCAAGAGAGGGGCTAGGGCAGGGAATTCAAGTGCCTACCGTGGCTAGGCTTTCATCTGGCAGGGGGCTCGTGTCCCAGAAGGGGCGTGTTCCTGTGTAGAGGAAGGAAGGGTGTTTTCAAATAAGCCTTCAGTCCTTATGGGCCAAATAAGGACTTGAGCCAAAACAAGCGGATTGGGCTGGACTCTGAATGTGCTCATCCAGTGAGATGGCGGTGTGGGGATGGGTGATGGGGTGGGCACTGATAGCAGTCTCCACCAGAATGCACAGGGTGGGGAGGTGGGCTGCAGAGTAAACTGAGTCAGGCCAAGAGCCCACTGGTTGCTAAGAATTCTGACTACCCCACTGCCCAGAAGAGATGCCTCTGAGATCAGGAACAAATCCAGAAGAACCGCTGTGCGGAAAGGCCCCGCAAAACAGTGATGATAATACCTGCTTTATCTACCTTGTAAGGTTATTGGAGGCCACCCAAGAGAACAGACCAAACCCCTTCCCAAGCATCGGAAAGACCTTTCCGGTTGCCTGGGGCCATGGTGCGATTCCTGGTGCATGGGGCAGGTGGATTTGGGATGCTAAGCAGGGGGGCAAGAGGGGAAGCAATGAGGAGGCCTCCCAGCAGTTTGCTTTTCAGAAAGCATTTGTCTGAATGAATGTTCCTGGCAAAACAAATCCAGACTTCTTTTTTTTTTTGTGTGAGACGGAGTCTCGCTCTGTTGCCCAGGCTGGAGTGCAATGGCGAGATCTCGGCTCACTGCAACTTCTGCCTCCTGGATTCAAGTGATTCTCCTGCCTCAGCCACCTGAGTAGCTGGGATTACAGGTGTCTGTCACCACACCAGGCTAATTTTTGTATTTTTAGTAGAGACGGGGTTTCCCCATGTTGGTCAGGCTGGTCTTGAACTCCTGACCTTGAGATCCGCCTGCCTCGGCCTCCCAAAGTGCTGGGATTGCAGGCATTAGCCACAGTGCCCGGCTCAGAATTTTTTAAGGTATATTTAGGCTGTGTTGACAGCAGCAAGCTGGCCTCAGGAATTGGAGGGGGAAGGCTGCTGGAGGAGTCAGAGAGCTGGGGATTGTGGGGTGAATGGAGAGAAGAGACTCTGTTCGGCTCTGGGGTTTCGGAATGTGAAGTGTGTGTGTAGGTGGCCTGCGTGTGTGCGTGTGCCTGGGCATATGTCCGTGTGTGTGCATGGCTGTGTACATACATGTATGTCCACATACGCCTGGGAATACATGTGCCTTGGGTGCCTGTGTTTGCACTTGTGTTTGTATGTTGACATGTTTGTGAATGCATGTGCAGCTGTGTGCCTTGTGTGGGTGCATGTGCTCATCTATGTATATGGCTTTGCACACGTCTGTGCACGTGTGCGCATTTCTGTGTACACGTACCTCTGTCCGCCTGCGTCCATATGTGACTGTGTGTGCGCAGAGGCTTGTGTGTCGGTGTGTCCATGTCCTTGTGCACGCACGTGCCTGCGTGTGCATGCCTTCGAGGGTGTTTCTGGGCTCTGCTTCCTGTTGTTCAGCCACAGAGCCTCTGACTCCTCCTCACACAATTAGAGGAATTCTAGCCATCCCAGGGACAGCCCTGGGAAAACGGTTCCTCTGGAAGGGTTGGGGAATGTTTCCTTTTATGGTAGTATTGAGCCGTTGCTGCTCACGGCTTGCCAGCACTCGCAGGTACATTCTGGCCTGCGAGTGGAGCCGGTGACTAAACATGCCCGCAGCTGGGGCAGACCACAGGGACCTCAGTGGGGGAGGGCAAGGGCCTGCCATCACAGAAATGTTTGTTCCAAACCCCTATCGGTTGCCACACTGTTGTTAGGGGCCAGCGACAAAATTGCTCTGTCTTCCCCAGGCTGTCGTTCCTGCTGTCTCCCTCCCTTCTGTCTTCCCGTCTGTCTTGTCAAGGATGCTGGGCTCTAATCTCTGTCCTTGCTATGCAGGCTTGAAGGACTCTGTTTTTTTTTTTGAGAAAGGCAAGGTGGGGAGTAAGGCTCCCCTAGAGCTTGCCTCCCCAGCAGTGCCCACAGCAGAGAGCAGGGTGTGGGATGTGTTAGAGTGACCCAGCCCCTCTGTGCCCCCACTCTGTTGATGCTGAGGGGGCTGGGAGGAAGCTGTGGCTCAGGGCACAGCTGACGTTGGTGTTGGGTGTGAGGTTTGTTTATTCTTCTCTATGTTTGGGCTTCCTTTTCCCTCCCAAATGACCAGTGGGCAGAAGAAGAGATTGGAGGCAGTGCCCAGCCCTGCACGCTGCTGAGGTCAGGGACGCTAGAAAGCTCACCTCGGAAGAGGCAGGCTACCTAGCTGGTCGGCGTCTACTGGTGTTGAACAGTTAAATGTGTCTCCTGAGGCCATGTGGGTGGAAAGCCATGAGTCATTCTCCCAGTGCCTAGTCATGCAGGGCCCTGATCAGGCCAGTGGTTCGAGCCACTATGTCCTTCACACGTCGCTGAACCCGTGTTTCCATCCAGTGCCGATACTGTACCAGCAGCCACGGACGCTCCCGCTGCCCTGACAGCCCCGCTGCCCTGACAGCACCACTGCCACCCATCATGCCGACTTCGTAGTGGGGAAGTCAGTAGGCACCAGCCATTTGTGGAGCTTCCTCTCTTTACAGGGACTGCAGCAGGTCCATTTTGTGTGTCATTTCTGTTTTGCAAACGAATCCAGCAAGGGAGTTAGTAGCCTATCTCCTTTGTGAATGTAGAAACTGAGACTCAGACTTAAATACTTCACGGCAGCTCAAATATTTGTAAGTAGCCTGATCCTGGATTCAGGCCAGTTTGACTTCAAGGACGGTGGGGACTTAAATGGAGTGCGATAAAACGGAAAAAAATGAGTTTGTATTTTCATAGCTGTTGCTTAAGATTGGATACCCGGTACTGAACAGCCAGGATGCCTTACTCAGCTTTCAGAGTGTGGGCATTACTGGCCCTCCTGTACCGGAGGAGAGTGGGTATTTATAGCCTTACTTGCCGAGCGGTTCATAGAACTGTTGATAGTTGCTGAAAGTTCCTGACACTCGGCTCTAGAACAGGTTGTCACAGAAACCCATCAGAAGCTGTCATTCTTTACAAGCTGCCTCTAAAATGACATCATTGCATGCCTTCTGCTTGCCAGACACCGTGCTGGTGTGGTCACATGTGTTGTGGACACATGTACTGTTATCCCACGCTGCGGAGGAGGGAGCTGGGGCTCAGGGAAGGCTGTGCACCTGTTCTGGGTCTCACGCTGTGAGGCAGCATCTTACCCCAGGGCCTTCCCGTTGCAAAACCAGGCTTCGTCACCCCTCCTCCCCCGGCCTCCTAAACGGTGCTCCTTCCTTCAATGGGGATGTTATTTAGAGCACCTGCAGTGGGCTTATTTCTAACAGTCTCAGCCCCCATTATAAACACACAGGGCAGGCCCCACTCAGCTCCCAGGAAAGTCAGTTCCTGGAGAGCTTTCCAAACATTGGTTCTTCTAAGGTGGGAGACAGAGAACTATTTCTAGTTTTCTGGTGGGGGCTGGGCAGCATGGGTGGACAGTCTGAGCTCCTGGGCGGCAGGAGCAGCTGCCCAATGGCACTGTCCCCCACAAATGCCCCTCCCAGCAAGGTGTACCGTCAGCCTGTGAGGGTGGGCTGCAAGATCCCCACAAAGACAGCGTCTGTGGCTCTGTGCTCCCTTTCTGGGAAACAGACAGCTCTTCGGGAGAGGGAGGCTTTTGCATCTGGTGGGAGTTAATCTGTTGTCTCCTTTGTTTCAGACCGGGAAGATCAATCCATCTTGTGCACGTAAGTATTTCTCCATCTGAGTAGTGGTTCCTTTCACTCACTGACCTGTTCTCATTCTTGAGGACTCCTACTGAAACCACGACTGGAGATTGTGGAGTCCCCCATTCCCAATTCAAGGCTCCCTCCTCCGCTTCCCCAGGGGACAGGACTTCAGCTTGTACGTTTGTTACTAGGGGGTCCCGCTGCATGGATGAGCTCAATTTCAATCATCCTTCTTCAAGGAGCCCGTGGAAGAGGGGTGGATTTTATTTCAGAAAGGAAAACCAAGATCCTCTCCACAATCCAGCTGGGAACCAGCCCCTCCATAACTTCTGGGCAGAAGGCATTCCTTCGTGCCCTGTATGGTGGCTTTCTTTACCTGGATTGAAGTAGCCCCTGGGGCCTCTCACCCTCTGAACTTAAGAAGGAGATCCATAAACCCCATTGCCAAGGGAGTTAATGGTACAGAACATTCCTTCAAGTGAAGTTTCGGAGGAACATGTCCCAGTGCATTTGACCCCTACATCCACAGCTGCCTAAAACTGATTTTTAAAACACTTGCCTGTGAAGGCTGCCAAGTGACCGGGGCAGGCAGTGGGTTTCAGTTGACTTCTGTCCAGCCCCTGGAGAGCCATGGGAAATGGACTGCATGAGGATTCCAGAGCGTTTATGTGGCTGTCCCTTTTGCTGCCAGTAGACGTTGGGTCCTTCACGGGCACCCAACAGAAGGCGAGGCAGTTGAGTATGCAGTGGGTAGGGACAGAGGTCAAGGACTTGGCCAGGCCTAACCCCAGGACTACCTTGCCTCTCTTGGTAGGGGCGAATCTGGAGCTGGCAAGACAGAGAACACCAAGAAGGTCATCCAGTATCTGGCATACGTGGCATCCTCACATAAGAGCAAGAAGGACCAGGTGAGTGCTGTGGTCCCCACGGCTGCTTGCTGGGCCTTGGTGGGATGAAGGAGGAAGAACACTTAGTGGTCGTGGCTTCAGGTTCACATGAGGATGCTTTGGGGAATGAAGCAGAGGCTGGGCCCACTTCCGTTGAGGCGACAGTGGCCGTCTTGGGAGTGGTCCGGCAGTAGCAAGCCCATTTCGTGCTTGGCCTCCTAGCCTTCTGAGTTGCTATGGAAACTGGCAAGGTCCTGGAGTTTGCGCAGCAGCCCTCATGACATCTGTAGCTAATTGCTGTGTGTCCTCCCCTTCTGAGGCTGGAAGGCAGGTTCCAAGACTTGGACCTCAAGTTGCTGGACGCTTGCAGGGTCTCGAGCGGACTTGTGTTTGAATCCATTTCTTTTCCCTGCCGTTGAAATGCCTCTGGGTAGACAGCCACCCACTTCCAGCACCCCAGCGAAGAGAGAAAGGGCAGTTGGAAAGTCATCTCACCTCCATTTTTTTCCTCTCCCTTTTGATGGCTTATGGTTGAACCCAGCAGTGTCCTCGCTAGGTGAGCTGCACGTTTACTGCACGTTCTGCACTGGGAATGCGTGTTCTGCCCATCGTGTGCCCTTGAATTCTGTATTTTGTTCTAAGCAGCTTTTCACCCCACACTGGTCACTTTCTGCAGCTAGAACTCTTAGACTCAGCTCACAGACTGTCTTGGGAGGAGGGGCTGGGTGTGGCACACAGTGACCTCCTGTGCACTCTGAAATGACAGCTCCTGCAGAATGGGGGCGGGCCTCACATCTAGTTATTCTCAGAAACTCGAGTCATGCCCAGGCTTCCCCACAGTGCACCATAGCTGTCATGCCCCATGCAGAACCTGACCTCTGCACGGTGGATGGGGATTCCACTCTCAGGGAGCCCTACCTGCTCCGTGGTCCAGACCAGATGCAGATGGCCGGCCGCCCTCACCTGCCACCGCTGTGCCAGTCAGAAGCAGTGCCGGGGAGGTCTCATGTTGGAGTTTTTCAGAGGTTGGGGTGATCAGATTTCAGCATGACCGTGGGGTGCTCTCTCTCTCAAGCACACACTCTTAAACTCCCCCGTGAAACCTAAGTGCCAGTGGTGTTCCTTGAAGCCATCAGGGGAGCTTGGCTGCTCCCGGCGGCTCCACCTTACTGGCGTGCTGTGTGCGACGTTCGTAAGTAAGGAGGGGTGTGAGTCTGCATGCAGGTCTGGGGTGTGGCCTGCAGAATGGCCTAATGAGTACAGTCTTCTGGAACTGAACCAAAAGTAACTTTCCATGTGCCAAGCTTCTCAAGACATTCGGAATCTTTTTCCATGGGGCGTCAGGAGTTATATTTAGAAACTAATAAAGTTTCTTTTCTTTTCTCTCTCTCTCTCTGTCTCTCTCTCCCCCTCTCCCCACCTCCCTACCCCCCCCACCCCGCATTCTCCATTCTTTTTAGGAGGCCTATTTTAAAAACAGAGCTGTGAGGTTAGGAGTTCTCTAGCTGTGGTTTTCCATCTCTGAATTTGCAGTTAAAATCCATTTCCCAACTATGGATTGAATGCCTAGTATGTGACCCGTTCTTGGGAGGGTGACATTGGAGTCCCTGCCCTGGAAGACAGGAGACAGGACACAGTTAGAGGGCAGTGAAATCAATCATGTGCCTTCCATCTGGGGTCCCTGCTGTAGAGGGGAAGACAGCACTCGGCAACGACAGCATGCTGGGGTTGGGAGTGACAGTGGGAGCCACATTGTCAAAATGTGGACTTCGGTAGGCACCCTGTCCCTGCCCTGAGCCCACTGCAGTGAGGAACTAGGTTGCCCCTGGCTTCCAGTCACAGCTCAGGCTGTCGGCATGAAAGGCCATTGGCCAGTTTGGTTGATTTCCTTGCCTGAAGCTGTGCTGTGATTTTCCACAGGCAGCTGGGGCACAGAATACCCTTGAACTTGGTCTGGGAGTGAGCACTCTCTCACTTGCAGTGGCCGAGGTGATCCTCCCAACACCAGCAGAGGGGTTGTTCCAGACCTCACCTTGCTGCGGGGAGGCCAGGTTTGGCCTGGGCTGGGGGTTGGCAAAGCACAGCTTGGGCCAAGGAGCTTTCCGGGCGGGTGCCGGGAGCCTGGCCTGCTGATCTTTGACTCGCCCTGCTCTGTTATTTGTGCACTAGTTGGGCCCCACTGACAGAAACAGTGAAGCCCTTCAGAAGCTGGTAGGTGACCCCAAACCTTATGAGCATGTAGTACACACGGTAGCGTGTCATTTCATGTTATGCAGATTCCACTGAAAGATTAAAGTCTCTGCTGTGCCCAGTTAGATGTCAGTAGAGACAAAGCCGTAGGTTCGTCATCACCGTCGTCAGCAGGGAACTTGGCTCTGGAATCTGAAGTGGCTGCTCCCGACTTGGCCCTGCAGCCCCACTTTCCGTGGCCACAGCGTGTGGTCCCACGCAGAGGCCCCGGTTCACCTCCTAGCCAGGGCGAGCGCAGTCCCCGTAGCGGGGCCGAGCTCCCTTCTGTCTGTCTGCGGGAACGGGAGCGGCTCAGCCAGCCTGGCAGCCTGGCCTATGCTCTGAGAAGAACATCGTAGTGGGTGGGGGAGCCATTCTCATCCAAATCTGGCTCCGTGGGCTGCCTCAGCCGACTTCCCAGGCCCGCCCAAGGCCTGTGGGTGGAAGCATGGTGTCCAGTTACCACTGGTGCCCAGCATACATGTAGAGCCTACTCTGTGGGTTTGACCCCTGCCCCCTGACCTGGCCCCACTGACCCTCCCTCTGGGTGGGCACCAGAGCAATGCCTTTACTTGTCTGGATGGCTCTCAGACGGAAGGCTTCCTGGCTGTGGGCTGGGGGGTCCTGGCCTAGGAGGGCTGCCAGGGGACGAGGCTCTGCTTTGTCCCTTGTGGTCTCGGGTGGGCTTCCAGCCTGGCTCAGCTAGATTCCAGAGCGTCCCCAGTGCCCTGCAGACAGGCCTCGACTGTGGCAGGTGTGCTTGTAAGGCCAGAGTCCAGGGCTCTCCTGGGCGCTCCTGCTACTCCTGGTGTTCCTTGTCATCACTCACAGGTGACTGCCGTTCCGGGAAAACCCTGGCTTGACTCCATTGTTTAATAAATACAAAAGCTCGCCTGGGCCCTGTGTGATGTTCTTTCCCCGAGAGGGCACTCAGGCATTAAGGGGAACAAGTTCCCTGGTGTCCTCAGCCGGCATTAGCTATTCCCTGACCTGCATGGGGCTGCTGTGCAGGTGTGAAGACAGGGCAGTGGCTGATGGGTTAGGTGGGACTTGAATCCCGCCATCCAGCTCTGCTGATTGATAGCAGGATGACCTTGTCTCAGCTTCCCCTGCTGTGAAATGGGGCTACTCTGTCCTGCTCCCTGAGTTTGGTGGGCGTCCAGGGGTAAGAAGGCACAGGGTGCATTTTGTCAACCACAAAGCACCGCTGAGTCCACAGCAGGATTTAGTGACATTTTCAGTAAATAGCTTGCAGTTCATGGATTGCGTGCTCACTGCCTGCCATGGTCGGTTTAGGGTGTGGCAGTCGAGGGGCTGGCACGGAAAGGGAAGC
Organism: Alouatta palliata; assembly: GCA_004027835.1. NCBI lineage: Eukaryota > Metazoa > Chordata > Mammalia > Primates > Atelidae > Alouatta > Alouatta palliata. The sequence goes on from PVKV010006819.1 coordinate 34,996, forward strand.
GTTTATTAGGACACAGATGAGATGAGCATGTATATTTTCCAGATCTGATTCTCTCATTGCCTTTTCCTATGAAAATGAATAAAAATGTGAGGATTAGAGAGGCAAGGAGGGAAAGGGAGGCCAGTGGACACAGGGTGGAGCCGCTGTCCCAGGGTGTCTGTGCTACCGGCTCCCCTAGTTCATGTGCTGCTTTCATCTGGGTCCTCCAGGGCCAGGTTCCTAGAGCTGAGGGAGCTTCCTGCCTGCCGTTTCTAGGGCCATGGAAGTAAGTTGAAACTGACCAAGCTTTCCAAAGCTCGGCGGGAAGGCTGCACTTGGGTGATACTGGGGCCTGGCCTTGGCTGGAGTGGCACACTGGAGCCCAAAGCCTCTGTTCCTGGCACATTGGATGTGCTGACGTGGCTCTGCCCATCGTCCCCTTCTTGGCAGGGCAGGCTCGGCAGCCCAGGCTGCTACCCGGCCTTCACTGCGTCCCTGGGTTCCTTGCAGGGTGAGTTGGAGCGGCAGCTACTGCAGGCCAACCCCATCTTGGAGGCCTTCGGGAACGCCAAGACCGTGAAGAATGACAACTCCTCCCGCTTTGTGAGTAGCGCAGCGGTGCCCCGGCTCTCGGGACAGAGGGCTCTGCCAGAGCTTTGGCTCATGCTGCCTTCTCCTGGGTGCCCTCCCCTCAAAACCAAGGACAGTTCAGACTCGGTACTGTCTGGCCTGTTGCGTGGACTCGGCCAGACCGAATGCCGGTTGGTGTGGACCTGCCCTGCCCCTTTTAAGGAAGTAGACCACGAGTAGCTTCTTCAGCCTCCCTCATGGCAGGTGGAAAGGCCAGTGAGGGCGTTGCCTACGCTGCCTGAGAGTGTCCTGCTGCCACCAGGAGCCAGTTAGTTCCCAGGTCAGGCAGAGAGGGACACTTCCAGATAACTGGCCTCTCTCCTGCTCTGCGGAGGAACCTGGGTGTGGGCTCTGCTTGTCTTGGGCTTATGGCCTCAGGCAGTGTGGTGTGTGGTGCCGGAGTCCTGATGGCCCATGCAAGGTGGTCATAGGGGCATGGGTCCAGTCTCAGAATTTTTTCCCTCCAAGCTGTGACCACTGGAGGTGGGGCGGGGTGCTCTGGTCTCTCCCTTATTAGCTCCCCAAGGCAGGGGCACCCCTGATCTCTCATTATCCTCCTTTATGTAGGGCAAATTCATTCGAATCAACTTTGATGTCAACGGCTACATCGTTGGAGCCAACATTGAGACTTGTATCCTTGTGGTTTGTTGGGATGAGAGTTCTGGATCCGGAGGGGAGGCATGACTTCTATAGAGAAAAAGCTGCCTTCTGATTCCAGCACTCTCCCCATTCTGGGCTGGTCGTGATACCTTCTCTGTGGAGTTGGGAGGACTGTCAGGGTCAGCTCAGTGCAAACCCAACACAGAGCTTAGGACTTTATTCACAGGAAGGGTAACGTTCTGGTTTGAATGACATGGAGTTGTTGAAAGGTGTCTAGTGTGGCTCCCAGAGGTGGACATTTAGAGGATGCTGCTTTCTCTCTCCCACATACCAGCATTTAAGCTTCACTTGTGGGAATGTTCTCATTTCCATTATCTGTAAGAATGAGACAAGGAGGCCGGGTGGAGTGGCTCCCGCCCGTCATCCCAGCACTTTGGGAGGCTAAGGTGGGTGGATCACGTGAGGTCAGGAGTTTGAGACCAGCCTGGCCAACATGGCAAAACCCCGTCTTTACTAAAAATACAAAAATTAGCTGGGTGTGGTGAGACATGCCTGAAATCCCAGCTACTTGGGAGGCTGAGGCAGGAGAATCGCTTGAATCCAGGAGGTGGAGGCTGCAGTGAGCCGAGATCGCACTATTGCATTCCAGTCTGGGTGACAGAGTGAGACTGTCTCCAAAAAAAGAGGACAGTGGAGGGCTTGCCTTTCCCCATCTTGTGTTGTTCCTTAATGTTTGCGAAGATCTTCTGGAGAAATCTCGTGCCATCCGCCAAGCCAAGGAAGAACGGACCTTCCACATCTTTTATTATCTCCTGTCTGGGGCTGGAGAGCACCTGAAGAGTGAGTGGTTGGCCTGCAGCCTGATGCTGGGGCTGCCGGGCTCTGGGCCTCCTGCGAGAATTGGGCCATAGACTTCATTTGGGAAATGAAAACTTTGGCCTTGGGTTTAGTGGGGAGAAGTAAGAGCGACTCCTGTTCTCTGTGCCATCCTAAGGACTTGGTCTTCTGTTTCTGACCATGCCAGAGAAGAGCTAGGGTGGGTTGTACGTGCAGCTGCAAATCATGGGGCCCCGGCGCTCTCCTTGGCCAGGAGACGTGAGTGTCAGTGTCTCAGACGCAGGAAAGCTGACGTCGCTGGCTACTCCGCAGTTTCCAGGGCATTTCAGGGCTCAGGGTCTATCGCAGCCTCTCCAACCTTTGAGGTCACAGCGCGGATGGAGCCTCTGCTTTCAGCGCCTTGCTGAGACGCCCTCGTCCTCCACTCCTTACAGCCGATCTCCTGTTGGAGCCGTACAACAAATACCGCTTCCTGTCCAACGGGCACGTCACCATCCCTGGGCAGCAGGACAAGGACATGTTCCAGGAGACCATGGAGGCCATGAGAATTATGGGCATCCCAGAAGAGGAGCAAATGGGTACAGGGCTGGCCCTCCTGTGGGGGAGGGCGGGGCAGGGGACGGCTGGGCGTCGGGGACATCAGGGCAGCCGATGGGCCTGAGGAACCTGATAGAGGCCAGTGGGAGGGGAAGACCTTCAGTGTGTGGGAAGGGGGTTCCTCAGAGTTGAGGTTCAGGATTATTTGTTTCTGGTGGTCTCACAGGCATTTACACAGAAAGGGTGCAAAGGACCAGGGTCCACTTAACTGCTCAGGGCCAGGGTCCACTGCGCAACCGTTGCCATTTGCTAAAAGTAGCATATTCCTGTCCTGTCCCAGGGAGTGTGGAAGAAGCTGGGGATGGGTGCTTTGTGCTGGTGAAGCCCAGAATGAGTGGCAGTGTGGAACACGCCTGTGTCTTCCCTGTTCCCAGATGGAGGGTGAAGAGGGGCTTGTGTGCTCAGCCCAATCGAGCCTTTAGTCTGTAGAAAGATGGGGGGTGCCGGGCACAGTGGCTCGTGCCTATAATCCCAGCACTTTGGGAGGCTGAGGTGGCCGGATCATGAGGTCAGGAGATCGAGACCATTTTGGCCAACATGGTGAAACCCTGTCTCTACTAACAGAAAAAATGAGCCAGGCATGGTGGCACATGCCTGTAGTCCTAGCTGCTCGGGAGGCTGAGGCAGGGGAATCGCTTGAACCTGGGAGGTGGAGGTTGCAGTGAGCCGAGATTGCGCCCCTGCACTCCAGCCTGGTGACAGAGTGAAACTCCATCTCAAAAAGAAAAAAAGAAAGATGGAGGGTTAGTGAGAGCGCACCTCGCTCTCTAGCTGTGTCTGCTTTGGGGCAGAATGCATGTGACGGGAGAGTGGAGTGAGGGTTTGGCTCAGCCGTAGACAGTGTATGAATGAACAGGCATGGCCGTGTTCCTGTAAGACCGTATAGAAGAAGGCGGTGAGCCCCTGGGCCAGACACATGCCCTTAATCTGGATTTAGAAGTGTTAGGAACTGGGTGTGGTGGCTCACACCTGTAATCCCAGCGCTTTGGGAGGCATCTGTTCTAAAAAAAAAAAAAAAAATTTAAATTAATACCAATCTAAAAAAGACATGTTAGGATTCTTAACAGAGCTCATGCCTAAGCCCAGAGCTTCCCCAGCTGAGGTCCTGCAGGAGGCCTGGGAAACAGAGAGGTTATGTTGGCCAGGAGCGGGTGAGCCCTCCAGGGTGGCTGGGCCAACCACACACCATGAGACCCAGACCTGGTGCCCCTGTGTCCCCAGGGAGTTGGGGGTGTCCCTGCTTGGCTTGTCTAGCTTGAGGATCCCTGGGTCAGTGAACCTCACCCCTCACTCCCCGGAATTACCCTAACCCATGTGCGCTTCTGAGCTGCCTCTGATTGTACCCAAAGGCCTGCTGCGGGTCATCTCAGGGGTTCTTCAGCTCGGGAACATCGTCTTCAAGAAGGAGCGGAACACCGACCAGGCATCCATGCCGGACAACACAGGTAAAGGGCCTCTCACCGGAAATGTGGACGGGTGCTTGGACATGGGTTTGCTCAGGAGGGAAGGTCTTACAGAAATCCCGGACATTGTTCTTCCTGATGTTAGGTGTGTTTATGGCCACGTATCTGTCGGTACTTTTTGTACAGATGTAAAACACACAGAAACACGTCCCTGCTTTTTTCTTACCAAGTAAGCATTTCAGAATAGCTTAAACTTGTGATCATGTGGACCAGGGCTTCCCCCATTCATTCCTGAGACCAAACCATTTGTCAGGACACGAATGATTTCTGCCGTAGCTCCACCTTAATGGGAGCCTTGCCTGCGACTATGTTAAGATCTTGAAATTACGCCCTTGCCGCACCCGACTCAGCCCCTTTGTTAGAGTTGCTGCAAATGACCCCATACAAGTTATTCAGTCTTAACGTGTCCTCCTTAGGGGCTCTCTAAAGATGTAACACAGGGGTGTGTGGACTGTAAAAGACACTCCTGGCCGGGTGTGGTGGCTCACGACTGTAATCCCACCACCTTGGGAGGCCGAGGTGGGCAGATCACAGGGTCAGGAGTTTGAGACCAGCCTAACCAATGTGGTGAAACCCCATCTCTATTAAAAATACAAAAATTAGCCAGGCATGGTGGTGTGTACCTGTAATCCCAGCTACTTGGGAGGCTAAGGCAGGAGAATTGCTTGAAGTCAGGAGGCAGAGGTTGCAGTGAGCCGAGATCGCAGCACTGCACTCTAGCCTGGGCAGCAAGAGCAAGACTCCATTTCAGAACAAAAAAAAAACAACAAAAACAAGACAGTCCTGTGGGATCCTGTGCTGTTCATGCCCCAGCACCAGGCCAGCCTGCTTCTGTCGGTCCCATTGATGAGTAGGGACCTGCTTTTATACTCCAAGGTGTGCGGCTGAGAGTGGGCAGAGGAACCCATGCCACCACTGGGGCTTCCAGCCAGGATGCCTTCCTCCCTGCCCCATAGGGCACGGTGGAGGTACAGCTGCCCTGCCCACTGTCCTGCATGTGGCTGCTGAGTCTGTGAGGGTGCTGGGTGTCTGTGGACCTGCTAAAGAAGGACCCAGATGTGGTTGTCCTGACGATAGCTCATTCATTGTGCCTTTCTTCCTCTCTGCTCCCAGGTCAAGCAGAGGGACTCATTTGCTTGTGTCTAATTAGGACTTTCCCCCCACCCCTCTTATTCTCTGAAAAATCTTAGCTGCCCAAAAGGTGTCCCATCTCTTGGGCATCAATGTGACCGATTTCACCAGAGGAATCCTCACTCCGCGCATCAAGGTGGGACGGGATTACGTCCAGAAGGCTCAGACGAAAGAGCAGGTATGTCCTCTAGGGCCAGGGCACCCGGCTGCCACCTGGCTGAATGGCTGAATGTCCCTGCAGCAGCACAGTTGAGGCTGTTCGGGGCCATCCTGGGGTGTCCGTGTCCGGCACTTTCACGTGACTCCCTGATGCAGTCCTCACAGCAATCCAGAGAGAGATGGCATCACCCCATCTAGAGCACTGGAGAAGTTACTTGGCGCTTCCAAGGCTTCATGCCTAGCAAGTGCGATCTCGAGGCTGCACTGTGCCTCTTTACTTTGAGGCGATATTTTGGCTAATGGGGCATCAAGGATACAGGCATGTCCTGTCTGGTGTAAAGCAGGAACTCGATGCCTCTGTAGCTCAACTCCTTCTGGTGCCAGGGTGGCGGCTTCCGCCATCCTCGAGCCGGTGCCAAGCGGCTGTTTCTCTACCACCTGCTGCCTTGGCCTTGCCACGCATGCTGAGAGATGAGCAGCGGCGGTTGCTCCTTCCTGCCAGACTGATGTGCCTGCCTGCTCCGGAGCGGAGGTCCCTCCCAGTGTGGACCGCTCTCCGTCTCTATCGGAGGTTTCTGGTTTCTTTTAGGGTGCTGGCCATGGGGGTTTTTAGGGTACCAGACTGATCTCTCAAAAATACTTGAAAGCTCATCTTGTGAGTCCTTCTCCCATTTGCTGTGCACTGACAGCTCATGGCTGCTTCTGTGCAGAGCGATTGCATGAAAGACGAGACCATTGTTTTCAAAAGACATTGTTCATCATTATTGCCGCCTGTTCGTTTCCCTAACAATTAAGGAAAAACCTCCATTTTTTAATTGCAAAAATATTACATGACTCTTTTTTTTTTTTTTTTTTTGTGGCGGAGTTTCGCTCTTGTTACCCAGGCTGGAGTGCAATGGCGCGATCTCGGCTCACCGCAACCTCCGCCTCCTGGGTTCAAGCAATTCTCCTGCCTCAGCCTCCCGAGTAGCTGGGCCTACAGGCACATGCCACCATGCCCGGCTAATTTTTGTATTTTTAGTGGAGACGGGGTTTCACCACGTTGACCAGGATGGTCTCGATCTCTTGACCTCGTGATCCACCCGCCTCGGCCTCCCAAAGTGCTGGGATTACAGGCGTGAGCCACCGCGCCCGGCCTACATGACTCTTAATACAGAGAAGCCGAGAGAAGGAAAATAACTCCCAATGATGAATATCGTTGGGCCGCTATTTCCTACAAGACGTAAAATAATTAAACTTAGTTCTCCTTCTGGCGCTTTATTACAGAGCTTTTCAAGCATGTGCAAAACAAAGAAGAGGGGAGAATATAAAGAGTCCCATGTGCCCATCACATGGGCAGCTCCAACAGTTACTAACTCATGGCGAGTCTCGGCTCATCCTTCATCTTATCTCCCCCCACCCCCTCTGCCCACTGCCTTATTTTGATGAGATCGGGCGTGTTTAGGGTGGTATGGCCTTAGACCCCTGCCTCATTTTGTAGCATCACTTCTTCTGTAAACACTTTAGTGTGTCCCCATTTTATTTAGAAAGAGCTAAGTTTATTTTCCTCACATTGTTGGATAGTAGGTTGTTTCTACTTTTCATCATTTGAAATAACACTGTAGTGAACATATTTGTGCATGAAGATCCCCCCTCCTTCACGTACTAGAAACTGCTCTTCTAGTGGGAGAACTCTAAAAGTGAAATCATTAAGGGGAAGGGTATGAGGGTTTTCAGATCCTTTGTGTCTGACAGCACGTTCCCTGGTGTGTCCTGCAGGCCGACTTTGCCATCGAGGCCTTGGCCAAGGCCACCTATGAGCGGATGTTCCGCTGGCTGGTACTGCGCATCAACAAGGCTCTGGACAAGACCAAGAGGCAGGGCGCCTCCTTCATCGGGATCCTGGACATCGCGGGCTTTGAGATCTTCGATGTGAGCCTCACCCTCGTTACCCACCCCGCCGCCTCCTTGGCCTCTTGGCTGCCTTCTCCTTGGTTAAGAACCCTGCTTCCCGTGGTCCCGCACCAGTCTGAGTTGGCGGTCTCCTTTGGGTAGAGACTTCGGCTGGGTGTGGTTTTTTTTTTTTTTTTTTTTTTTTTTTTTAAGGAAAAAAAGGGTCTTGTTCTGTCACTCAGGCTGGAGCCTGCGCAGAGGTGCAGTGGTAGCTCATTGCAGCCTTGACCTCCTGGGCTTAAGCCATCCTCCCACCTCAGCCCCTCCCAGTAACTGTAGGAACTATAGGCACACACCAGCACTCTTCAGCTAAGTTTTAAAATTTTTATAGAGATGGGGTCTCACTGTGTGGCCCAAGCTCAGTTAGATGTGTTTTAAGCTAAACAAAAGTACTCATTTTCAACCAGAAATGCTGGAGAGAATGAGACCTTTTGTTTATTTTTTTTGAGGCAGGGTCTTGCTCTGTCACCAAGGCCGGAGTGCAGTGGTGTGAACATGGCTCACTGCAGCTTCGCCCTCCCAGGCATAAACCATACTCCCACCTCAGCTTCCTGAGTAGCTGGGACTACAGGCATGTGCCACCATACCTGGCTAATTGTATTTTTTCTGTAGGGCTGGGGTTTTGCCATGTTGTTCAGGCTGGGAGAATGGGACATTTTAGGTCACATTTTTGGAGGCTTCCTGGACAGGTGCTTCCTGTTTATTCTTCCAGCAGATATTTCCTGAGCATTGGGATAAGACATCTCCCTTGCCCATGAAGACTTTGAGGTCTAGTTGGGAAACCGACACTTACAGTAGATTAGGGGTTCTTAACCTGGAGTCCATGGTAGGCTTGAGAGGAGCCATGAGCTACGATGAGAAAATTACATCTTTATTTTTTACTACCCTCTCATTGAAACCCTGTATTTTTTCCAGTTGTGAATTGAACAAACTATGCAAACCGCAGTTGTATTAGCAGTGCTTGTGATCTGGCACCAGCGGAAGGCACATGCTTTCATGTCACATTCCGATTGTCACAGAGATCTGGCAGTGTTGTTTATGCATCGATCGCTACCTCAAAATTTTGGACGTTATTAGGCCCATGGCTAGTTCTTGTTAATAACGAAGCACAGAGGCCGGGTGCGGTGGTTCACGCCTGTAATCCCAGCACTTTGGAAGGCTGAGGCAAGAGAATTGTTTGAAGCCAGGAGTTCGAGACCAGCATGGGCAACAAAGCAAGGCCTCATCTCTTCAATAAAAAAATAGAAAGGCCTGGTGAAGTGGCTCATGCCTGTAGTCCCAGCACTTTGAGAGGTTGAGGCAGAAGAATTGCTTGAGCTCAGGGGTTCAAGACCAGCCTGAGCAATATGGTGAAACCCCATCTCTACAAAAAAATACAAATATTAGCCAGGCATGGTGGTATATGCCTGTGGTCCCAGCTACTCGGGAGGCTAAGGTGGGAGGACCACCTGAGTCCGGGAGATAGAGGCTGCAGTGAGCTGAGACTGCACCATTGCACTCCAGCCTGGGCGACAGAATGAGACTCTGTTTCAAGAAATAAAAATAAAGAACAAGGAAGCACAGCGTATTAATCACAATATTTTGATGATTCTATTTCAGCGTAACTAGTTTCTTTGTAATCTATTGGATGCAATTTAAAGCATTATTCTGAAAAGGCTTTACCAGACTGCCAGAGGTCCCTGGCTCCAAAGAGTAAATGTTGCCCACTGCTGGGGGATAAAGGGAAGGGCCAGGACCATCCAAGCTTAAAGGCAGCAGCATGGAGGTGCCCAAGGAGGCCTTCCCGGTATCCCTACCCTGCTCTTCTTCTCAAGGGGAGTGTCTGGGCCTCAGTGCAGGTTTGGCGTGTCTCTGATGTTGGTTTCTCTCCTTGCAGCTGAACTCCTTTGAGCAGCTGTGCATCAATTACACCAACGAGAAGCTGCAGCAGCTCTTCAACCACACCATGTTCATCCTGGAGCAGGAGGAGTACCAGCGAGAGGGCATCGAGTGGAACTTCATCGACTTTGGCCTCGACCTGCAGCCCTGCATTGACCTCATCGAGAAGCCAGTGAGTATCAGGCTTGCTTTGACCTCAGACCTGCCTTTGGCTTTTCCCTTCTGGGCACCCGCTCCTCCCCTCTGCTTGGTATTGGTGGTGAAGGTGTCTGACTCCCCTTCCTTTTGCCACCTGGAGGACGAAGCCCTGAGGCTGAGATCTGGTGCCTAGGAGGCCTGCCTCCATTAGAGGAGATGCTCTGTGTCGTAGCTGCGGGCTGGGCTTCCCCAAGCTGCCGGACCAGGTGTGGATGTGGTTGGGGCCCTAGCATCCTGTTTTCAGTCCCAGAAGACCACCCAGCATCCACCTCAAGACTGGGCTCAATAAGTATTTCTTTGTCTTAAAGAAACAGCCATGAATCCACATAGTAAGGTCCTATCACAGGGTCCTTTCACTGTAGCGTGGAATTGTGCAGACCCTGGGCGGTGAATGCTTTCCCCAGGTGCACACGTAGCAAAGCTCAGCTTATCCCCTCATAAACCAGCATGGCACCAGTGCTTTTATCGTCAGCATCAGCTGTGTGAAGATGGAAAGAGGAACCTTTTCCAATGAATTCATATTTAAACCTCTTGCCAGGTGGAGGCTGGGTCACCTGTTTGTGTTTTAGGCTTGATGGGGGGTGTGATCTGTAATGAAGCCTGAGCTGTTTCTGTTTCTGGGTTTCCTTCTTTTTTGAGACAGAATTTTGCTCTTGTTGCCCAGGCTAGAGTGCAGTGGCACGATATCGGCTCACCACAACCTCTGCCTCCTGGGGTTCAAGCGATTCTCCTGCCTCAGCCTCCCAAGTAGCTGGGATTACAGGCACATGCCACCACGCCCAGCTAGTTTTGTATTTTTACTAGAGACAGGGTTTCGCCATGTTGGTCAGGATGGTCACGAACTCCCAACCTCAGGCGATCCACCTGCCTGAGTCTCCCAAAGTGCTGGGATTACAGGCGTGAGCCACCACACCTGGCTCTGGCATTCCTTTTGATTATGGTTAATTAATCAGAAGGCCTAGGACAAAGTTTGTTCAGTTTGAAATAATTTCCTTTTTTTTTTTTTTTTGAGATGGAGTTTTGCTCTTGTCGCCCAGGCTAGAGTGCAGTGGCGTGATCTCAGCTCACCACAACCTCTGCCTCCTGGGTTCAAGCGATTCTCCTGCCTCAGCCTCCTGAGTAGCTGGGATTACAGGATTATTTTTGGATTATTAGTAGAGATGGGGTTTCACCATGTTGGCCACGCTGGTCTCGAGCTCCTGACTTCAGGTGATACGCCCGCCTCGGCTTCCCCAGGTGCTGGGATTACAGACGTGAGCCACTGTACCCAGCCAACAGTTTACTTTTGTAATGAGCTTTTTTCTTTAATCAGTTGAATTTTCCAACTAATAAGAACCCACTAGGCTTCAAGTTTTGTCAGACAGCCTCTCTGCAGTGTCCAAATCTGCTTTCTTGTCTTGTAAATTCAGTGTGCAGAGGCTGCTTGGACCCTGGGACTCTCTTCCTCAAGGGGCTCCTCCTACGTATCTCATCTCATCAGAGACGTGCAGACGCAAAGCCTGTGGGGTGGTATCTCCTGTGGCAGGATCACAGGGTGCTTGTTGAGGGCGGCCTCCTGGGCAGAGCTCAGTACACTGTGAAGTTACGCTCTGGCCCACGGGTCAGATCTGCACTTTTCATCAAGCCCACCAGGGGTTTCAGTAACACTGGGGAACCACCGTGATGGATGCTTGGGTAAAGGTCTCTCAGCCGCAGCCTGGGCTCCCGAGGTTTCTTTATAAACTAGAACTCCTCAACTGAGTGCTTCGCTCCTCCTGGGGAGCACGTTGCCTATCCTCTGTGGGATTCAGGGGATGCTGATGCCCAGGCTTTGGCTTCTCGAAGGGTGTGGTATGCTTCCCAGGGCGTGCTCACCGGTGCTGATGCTGCACTTCTTCCAGGCAGGACCCCCTGGCATCCTGGCCCTGCTGGACGAGGAGTGCTGGTTCCCCAAAGCCACCGACAAGAGCTTCGTGGAGAAGGTGATGCAGGAGCAGGGCACCCACCCCAAGTTCCAGAAGCCCAAGCAGCTGAAGGACAAAGCCGATTTCTGCATCATCCACTATGCCGGCAAGGTGAGGAGCACTCATGGGGAGGCGCCGGCCAGACCTTCGCAGGAGAGATGGAGTCGAGGATCTCTAGGCTCAGGAGCCGGGCAGCTCCTTCGGGTGCGGGCGTGTGACCTGAGTGCAGTTCTTGCACAGTGACTCACCCAGTAATGTGGCCGCATCAGTATTTACTGATCGGTAAATGCTGACAGCATCAGCATTTACATAGCTTGCAGAGCCCCTTCACCTGGTGGGTGCTGTTGGAAGCCTGCAACACTCCACCACGGTGCCCAGGCTGGTTGTCGTCATGCCATCTTTCTTTATTGTTGGGCCTGTCTGCCAGGTGCAGAGATTTGGCTAAAGCCATCTGTACAGAGTTTAAATACAGCTCTGCCACTCGTAAGCCGTTTGACTTCAGGTCAGTTACTTAGCCTCTCTGATCCTTGGTTTCCTCATCTGGAAAATGAGAATGACCACCTACCATACAATTATGTGGATTAAATGAGCTCTTGAGGCCCAACACGTGGCACAGATCAGTGCCCGAGGGCAGGGTTCCTCAGCCTTGGCATTACTGGTAGTGCGGGCTGGGTCGTCCTTTACCTCGGGGCTCTCCTGTGCATATGGGTTTTTTTATTTTTTATTTTTGAGACGGAGTTTCACTCTTGTTGCCCAGGCTGGAGTGCAGTGGTGCCATCTCAGCTCACCGCAACCTCTGCCTCCCAGGTTCAAGCGATCCTCCTACCTCAGCCTCCCTAGTAGTTGGGATTACCGGCATGCACCACCATGCCCAGCTAATTTTTTGTATTTTTAGTAGAGACGGGGTTTCTCCATGTTGGTCAGGCTGGTCTTGAACTCCCGACCTCAGGTGATCCGCCCACCTTGGCCTCCCAAAGTGCTGGGATTACAGGCATGCGCCACCACGCCCAGCTAATTTTTTGTATTTTTAGTAGAGACGGGGTTTCTCCATGTTGGTCAGGCTGGTCTTGAACTCCCGACCTCAGGTGATCCGCCCACCTCAGCCTCCTGCTAGGATGTTTCATAGCATCCCTGGCTGCTACCCACTAGAGTTAGGAGCACCCTCCTTCGTCATGACAACCCAAAATGTCTCTAGACATAGCCAAACGTGTCCTAGTTTGGGCGGAATTGCCACTGCTGTGGGTGACAGCTGCTTTTGCCAAGTCTGCCACAGTCAGTAAATGTCAGACTTGCCCTCAACACTTAGCTGGGAGACATCTTCCCAGTCCGCATGTGACTGGGGCTGAGACCCCACATAGTCCATAGAGGTGCATGCTTAGACAAAAGCTGGTTTTTCTCAGCAGGTTGTGTGCTTCTTGCACAAAGACCCTAACAATTAATTGCTGTGGCCTGAACATGTGAGATTAGGCAGGGGCTCCACCATGTCCTTGCTGGTGGCAACTGGCAAGGGGATCTGGGAATTTCACAGCTCTGTTCCCAAGCCACGTGGAGTCCAGGCCCAGCTCTAGCAGGCAGCTCCTCACCGCCGGCCTCTTCTCCTTAGCTGGTTCCTGAGGCTGCGGAAGCAACTGTCTTCAGTTACCCATGTGAAAAATAATAAAGCAAAAAAAAAAAACAATTTACACCATTACCCAAGGAATGTTTCCCGAGCCTCCTTTCCACTCTCACCTTTGGGAAAAGCACATGCTCATCAGAAGCTTCCAGAAGGGCTTTTGCTGTGGGATTATTTGTAATGCTGGTGATTAGGAACACCCTAGAACCCACCAAGGGGCCTGCACGATGGCGCCAACAGTGGGGCCGTGCTGTGGCAGCTAACGGGACAAGGATGTAGGCCTGGATGGGAGGGTTGCTGAGACCCTGAACCTGGAGGAAGGAAAGTGGCATCACCCACCTCGTGATCGACAGCAGCGCACACTCGCCTCCATACCAAGAGTGTTAGGGAGATGGAGGCCAGCCCGCCTGCTGCTCTCTGGGTATTGTTCTGGGACCTTTTGCAATGCAAACATCATGCTGTATTGCTTGTTTTGTTAAGTATATATTTTAGGGGACCACGAGGGCTCATGCCTGTAATCCCAACAGTTCGGAATGCCAAAGTGAGAAGACAGTTTGAGCCCAGGAGTTTGAGACCAGCTTGGGCAACCTAGTGAGACCCTATCTCTATTTAAAATGAGAAAAAAGTAATATCTTTCTAGAAATCTCTCTGAACCCTCTGGTTTAGAAGGCTGCCCAATTAAAAAAATATATTAAAAAATATGTATGTTTCTGAAAAGATGAAATTGACACATACTCTGAGAAAATGGGAACATTCTGTAAAGACAAAAAACAAAAATTACTTGTCTTATGACTAAAAAGAAATAGTAACATTTTGTGGTCCTTCCAGGATTTTTTTTTCTTTGTTCATATTACGTAAAAATGAAAAAAGCTGGAACCCAGCCCGGTACCGCGTGGCCACCACGCCGTGACTGGAGCCAGGATCCCGTTGTAGGTCATGTCTTACTTTGAGGCGTTCGCTCTGTGCGAGCCACCGCAGAGAACGTCATGATGCCTCACGTCCCTCATCCTCTCACTTCCCTCTTAGAGTGGAAATGCTGGGTCAGAGGGTGTTCACGCTTTGCGACTTTTCCACGCATGGGGTCGGCCTGTGCTTGGGAGAGCCCGTGAGCCCTGGTGTCCCCAGCACAGCTCGTGACTCGGGCCTCTCTGACCCTGCCAGGTGGATTACAAGGCCGACGAGTGGCTGATGAAGAACATGGACCCGCTGAACGACAACATTGCCACGCTGCTCCACCAGTCCTCTGACAAGTTCGTCTCGGAGCTGTGGAAGGATGGTACGCCCTTTGCCCTTCGCCCCCTGCCTCCTCTTGGCCGTGGCCGGTCCTCTTCTCACCTCCACAGTGGGCTGAGCCACCAAACCAGGGGTACGGGTCTCCCCCTGACATAGGCCAGGTGGTCTCCACCCTCTGTAGCTCCCACGAGAGAGGGCTCCTCAGCCTCAAACAGGAGGCTGCCCTCAAGCACACACCGTGGCTGGGTCCTCCCGGGCGGAGCTCTTTCCGCGTGTGGGAAATTCCAAGGCACCCCGAGCCTCCAGCCTAGGCTCCCAGCCCTTGCGCCAGGTCGAAATCCCACCTTCTACTCCTTGGTAGGCTGGTTGCTTTGAGTGGTTCTTTTTAATTCTTTCTGTTGGTTTCTCCTTTTCCTTTGCCTGGGTTTTGCTTTAACCTCTCTGTTGCAGAGATGCAGAGCACTCAGAGAGCCTATTTCTATCATCGCTTTCCTATCCTCCACCTAGAACCAGGTGACTGGCTGCCGGAGTGGTGTCTCTTGTGTGTGGTGTGTCCAGAGCTGTGCAAGAAACGCTTCTGTCTGGGTTTCCTCGTCCTCCTTGGCTTTTCCTGCCTGCTTTCACCCCTGTTCCCTGATCTGCCCCCTGGGCTTCTGGGCAGGCTCCGCTCATGATGCCTTTCGCCGGCCTCTAGTAGCAAGCTGGGCAAATGAGGGGCTATGTCTGGAATTTGGGGACGTCACATTAAAATCTTAAATACTGTAATCCCAGCACTTTGGGAGGCTGAGGTGGGAGGATCCCTTGAGTCCAGGAGTTTGAGACCATTCTGGGCAACATAGGGAGATTCCTGTCTCTACAAAAAAAAAAAAAAAATCAGCTGGGTGTGATGATGCCTGCCTGCAGTCCCAGCTGCTCAGGAGGCTGAGGCGGGAGGATCACTTGAGGTCCAGACTGCAGTGAGCTGTGATTGCGCCACTGTACTCCAGCCTGGGTGACAGAGTGAGACCCTGCCTCAAAAAAATCAACCTTAAAACAGCAAAAATGGTTTAAACATTTGTATCCTCCTTAAAGCTTCATCCCTAAAGGCAGCGTCTTACTGCTTGAATGGCTGCGGGTGTCTTGGCATGAGCTTCAGGTATGCACACTGTGTGTGTCTATGCACCTGAGAGCTGAAGTGGCGTCTGTGTGTTCATTCCACAGTCACTCAGCAAGGCCTGCTCCATCTGGGTGGGGCCCTCTGTGGGGCAGGACCTACTCTGCTAAAAGGATCAGTTATGCTGAGGCCACTTTAACCTTTCTCTGGACAACCTGAGTGGCCTTTGCAAGTTACCACTCCCAGGAAAGCCTATGGTAGCCAGGAATATCGGCCTTGTGGTGGGTGCATAAGGTCAAAGATGCCTCCCTTTTCTGTTGTTTTTTTTTTTTTTTTTTTTTTTTTTGAGACTGAGTTTTGCACTTGTCACCCAGGCTGGAGTGCAGTGGTGCAGTCTCAGCCTACTGCAACCTCTGCTTCCTGGGTTCAAGCGATTCTTCTGCCTCAGCCTCCCAAGTAGCTGGGATTACAGGCGTGTGCCACCACGCCCAGCTAATTTTTGTGGTTTTAGTAGAGATGGGGTTTCACTATATTGGCCTGGCTGGTGTCAAACTCCTGACTTCAGGTGATCCACCTGCCTCGGCCTTCCAAAGTGCTGGGATTTACAGGCGTGAGCCACTGCACCTGGCTGCTTCCCATTTTAATTGATTGGTTTGTAGGTTCCATCCACACTCCTGGCTTCTGTCTTAAGCAAGGATCCTTTTTGAGCAAGGATGCTTTTTGCTGTCTTCAAATAAGTAAGAGGAATCTGGCCATGAGGGAATATGAAACGGGCTTTGTCAGTATTCTTAACTTTTACGTCCAGTAATGGAAGCCTTCAAATTTAACATTAGCTCTTGCTTAAACTGATCTCAGATCGCTAGCCACTTTGGTTTGGCTTGTTTGCTTTTTTTTTTTTTTCACCTTGGAGGATGCAGTTTGTTTCATTGCTGCTGGGCATGAGTTCCAGTGCTAGGGGCTGCTTCCCTTGAGGGTCGATTTAGATGAGACAGACCTGTGCGCCAGGAGACAAAACCGAATACGAGGGCGCGAAGAGATCTCTACGCTTTGGAGTATTTATGGTCAAGAGCGGTTCTTTGGAGCTCTCTCTTCCTGAGATATCTGCGTAGATATAGAGGGTACCCTGCCGAGCTCTGCAGACAGTGGCAGGGTGGCTCCAAGCTCTACCTTCTGACTCCCAGCCCAGTGCTCTTACCACAGGGTCAGTAGGAATTCAAGATACTGATTTTTTTTTTCTCCCGACTGTGACCATAGGACTACAGGATTCCGTAAGCCAGGTTTTAACACCTCCTTAGAGCCAGGCTAGTGGAATTCTCAGTATTCCAAAATCCATTACAAGCTTCATTGAGTCTTTTTGGAAATAGGAGCTCCCAGAGCAGCTGAAGATAGGTGATAGGAAGGAGAGGTGGCCGTGGCAGACCCATGGCCCCCGAGAGACAAGCCCAGTGCCATTGCAGCCCCCTTGGCTTCCCGCTGTATGTGGGGATGACCTTAGCACCCTGGGTAGGCTCCAAGCAGAAAGGGTCCCATTGTTCCATTCTGTCTCCTCTTTTCCTGTCTGCTGTCTGCCTGTCTCTCCTCCTCCCTCCACCCCTGGGTGGAACTGTGGGGCACTCACATGTTCTCTGTGGCCTCCGCAGTGGACCGCATCATTGGCCTGGACCAGGTGGCCGGCATGTCGGAGACGGCGCTGCCTGGGGCCTTCAAGACACGGAAGGGCATGTTCCGCACCGTGGGGCAGCTGTACAAGGAGCAGCTGGCCAAGCTGATGGCCACGCTGAGGAACACCAACCCCAACTTCGTCCGCTGCATCATCCCCAACCACGAGAAGAAGGTGCGGCTGCCTGGTGGGGTGGCCCGGGCAAGGCACTGTGGTAGTGTGGGGCACTCAGCCCTTGTCTGTCTCCCCAGCAAAAGCACTCCTCCAGCCCTCCAGCATGCATAGAGCCCTCAGCCGTGTTTCTGCGGGGTGGGCCTTGGCTCGCTTAGGAGACATGCTACATTCATAGCCTGCTCTTCCTCTTGGTGACATTGGCTCGCTGGAGCCTCTCCCAGACCTGGATCCTTTGACTTAATTGTCAAAACCTGTGGCCTGCAGCGACTCCCTCTCTCGAACTCTTGCCCTGTCAAGGTCACAGGACCTTTCTCTGACCGTCCTCGGCACAGAAGCCAGACCGCATGCGTGCGTTTTCTTCCTAGGCTGGCAAGCTGGACCCACATCTCGTGCTGGACCAGCTACGCTGCAACGGCGTTCTCGAGGGCATCCGCATCTGCCGCCAGGGCTTCCCCAACAGGGTGGTCTTCCAGGAGTTTCGGCAGAGGTAAGCCAACACCTGGAGCCCGCTTCTCCTGGGCCCGGCTGTGCGTGCGGTGAGTCCCAGAGCTGGGCTCGTCCCTGGCACAGACCTGTCGAGAGGGAGCTACGTCCTCCATCCACGTAGAACTGAGTCTGGCCAGCTTTTCCCCACTTCCTTCTCTCTTCCACCCTTTGCATGAGAGGAGACATCGCATTTTCATACTGAAATCCAGGTCATCATCATCATGTTCACTCTCGCTCCTAGTAAGTGCAGGCCCTGGTGCTATTTGCTGTAGGTAGAAGAGCTATGAAAATAAATGCAAAAGGATCAGCCAGATGCCTAATGTAGATGACGGGATGATGGGTGCAGCAAACCACCATGGCACGTGTGTGCCTATGTAACAGACCTGCACTTTCTGCACATGTACCCCAGAACTTAAAGTATAATAATCATATAAAAAAGAATCAGCCAGAGACTGGGATATTACAGAAACTTTGTGGAAATGAAAGTCAAAGGCGGTGTGACACCTCCCTCTTTTTCCAATGACTGTGCTGAGTGAGTATCAGTGGCCGTCGGGATGCAGCCCTTTATTTATTTTTTGGGCCATCCCAGTTTATCAGCAGCTCCCTGCAGGATCCCAGGGAAGCTGTGTGAGCGTGGCTGTCCCTGGGTGACAGATGAGGATCCCAGGCAATTAGCAGTGAGTGAGCCCAACCCGAAGCACACCCTTGAGTGATTAAAACGGTCCTACATGAGTTTCCATTCACTTTCTGAAAAACACCAAGCTTTCCTTGTGTCATTCAGCCTAAGAAAAGAGTAGGGTGGGGGTTTGCCTGTGTCTTCTTTTGTTAGGAGAGTTTGTGTAAAGAATTCTATGTCTGCTGCACTGTAAGAATGATGTTAACCTCTCGCCTATATTCTAGGCACATGGAATTGAGGCAGTGGGTAAAATGACCAGGCTTCTCTTTCCTTCCTCAGATACGAGATCCTGACCCCAAACTCCATTCCCAAGGGCTTCATGGACGGGAAGCAGGCGTGCGTGCTCATGGTGAGTTGAGCTGCAGTCCTGCCTCTCTGGATGGATGGCCCCTTGGCTGGGGAGTGCCCGCATGGCCAGGGCCCGCCTTGCTGTATCAGCACCATGTGGTGGGTGGATGCCCAGGCTGTGTCCCTTCCGATGCTCCAGGTCTGACTGTGCCAGGCGGCCTATGCAGTAGCCCCTCGGCCTCAGATAGCCAGGGTTGGTGTTTGGCACCAGGGTGGTGTGGAGGAGACGGGAACGGTGGGCATGGCCGGGCTCTGATGTGGGATCACGGCCTCCTCCGTTTGGGGGACATTCTCTTGCTTTCTTGCTCACGGGCCTGACTCCACACCCAGCATGGTGAGCAGGGTAGCTCACAGCCAGAGCAGCAGGCCTGCTGCGCCGTGATCCGGGCTTCCCCCTCCCTCCCTCCCTCCTCCCAGCCCTAGCGCAGTGCTCTGAGTTCTGGTTGAATGAAGGCCCTGCAGTGACTCAGAGCCAACCCTGGTCCGTTTTTCCCCTTCCCAGCATCCTGTTGTTTCTGGCGTGTTCAGGGTTAGCAGTCGCTACCTTTGGCCTCGTTTTACTTCACATTCTTTCTTAAGAATCAGAAAGCATTGGCTGCAGAGTGGGGTGTTGGCGGGAGGAAAAGAGAGGGAAAAATTCAACACCTACTATGTGCAAAGCCTGCATTCAGTGACAGGGAGATTGGGGACAGGAAGAAGGAGGGAGAGGAGATGGCTTTCTGCTCTCCAGATGCTCATCAGCCAGTGGGAAGAAGGATGAAGGGCGCGCTTCCAGCTGTGTCTGGGCTGCCCCTTCATGGAGCCAGGTAAACGGCTTACTCCTCCCGCCTAGATCAAAGCCTTGGAGCTCGACAGCAACCTTTACCGCATCGGCCAGAGCAAAGTCTTCTTCCGCGCTGGTGTGCTGGCCCACTTGGAGGAGGAGCGGGACCTGAAGATCACCGACGTCATCATAGGGTTCCAGGCCTGCTGCAGGGGCTACCTGGCCAGGAAGTGAGTCCTGGGAGTTACTCCTGCCCCATATGCCAGGCCTTGCCACGCCCTTCTGTTGCCAAAGAGCACGCAGCAAGCCGTGGTCTAGGACATCCCACTGCAGCCAGTCATGTGCCTGTCTAGGAGGCCCATGTGGCTCTTTCTGCCCCTGTATCCTGGATCTCTACCTCTGAGGAACAGAATTGGGCAATTCTTTCTTTTCTTTTCTTTTTTTTTTGAGATGGAGCCTCACTCTATTGCCCAGGCTAGAGTGCAGTGGCGCAATCTTAGTTCACTGCAACCTCTGCCTTCCAGGTGTAAGCGATTCCCCTGCCTAGCCTCCTTAGTAGCTAGGTTATAGGTGCGCACCACCACAGCTGGCTAATTTTTGTATTTTTAGTAGAGACGGGGTTTCACCATGTTGACCAGGCTCGAACTCCTGACCTCAGGTGATCCGGCCGCCTCAGCCTCCCAAAGTGTTGGGCTTACAGACATGAGCCGCCGTGCCTGGCTGAATCAGGCATTTCTGATTGAGGTTTAGAGTGATGGGTGGGAAGAGGGTGACTCTACTTGGATTTGCCTTCCTGAAAGGTCCTGCTCCTCAGAACTCCTTACCGTGTCACCCTTGTGGGGACAGAACCCAGAGCTTGCCTGTCCCTAAAGGACCCTGTGGTTCCAGAGGAGCAAGCCATCCTTAAGTCCAGAGTGACTCCCTGGGGAGTGAGGGCTCCCTGCTGCTGGACAGCGGGTGTGGGCACTGCATACTCGTCCCCTTGTGCTCCGGGATGAGGATTCCAGCTGGAGCACTGGGCTCTGGGAGATGGAGCCTGAGTGTGTGGCATTTGCACAGATGGGGCCTTGTTTATCCAAAAGCCCTCCAGCTGACACCTGCAGCCCACCTTTGCAGAACATCAGCTCCTGACGTTCTCCCACCAAACAAAAGCTCAGATAGGGGACAGCACAAAGGGTGGGAAGCTGAAGTCCAGAGTCGCCCAGGGCCAGTCAGCTTCAAGACCAGGAGTCATTCTCAGTCCCCACGCTGAGTAGGATCTGTGGTTACCTCACATGGGCCTTCATCTCCGTGGGCTCTTCTGTGGAGGGGTAGTCTGGTGACCTAGGTCCCCCGCCCACTGTAAGATTAGTGCCTCTTGGGTCACACAGCCTGTAAGTGGGAGGAACATATCTCAATCCCAAGGCCGGGCCCCCTCCCTGAATTTTTTTCTTGAGGTGCCCCAGGCAGGGGTAGAGACCCCCCAGAAAAGCCTTGAGGACAAGACCTGGACTGTTAGGTCGGGTCTGCTGTCCACTGCCCCATGGTGCTGACCGTGTTCCTTACCCCGCAGAGCGTTTGCCAAGCGGCAGCAGCAGCTGACGGCCATGAAGGTTCTGCAGCGGAACTGCGCTGCCTACCTCAAGCTGCGGAACTGGCAGTGGTGGCGGCTCTTC
Organism: Alouatta palliata; assembly: GCA_004027835.1. NCBI lineage: Eukaryota > Metazoa > Chordata > Mammalia > Primates > Atelidae > Alouatta > Alouatta palliata. Next base: position 56,043 of record PVKV010006819.1, read on the forward strand.
ACCAAGGTGAGTGCTAGGAGGGCCTCTGGAGTAGCTGGGACTGTAGGTGCATACTACCACACGCACCTGGCTAATCGTTGTAGTTTTTGTTAATGTTTGTTTTTTTTGGAGACAGAGTGTCACTCTGTCACCCAGGCTGGAGTGCAATGGCATGATCTCAGCTCACTGCAGACTCTGCCTCCTGGGTTCAAACGGTTCTCCTCCTTCAGCCTCGAGTGGCTGAGATTACAGGCGCGTGCCACCATACCCGGCTGATTTTTGTATTTTTAGTAGAGACGAGTTTTCACCATGTTGGTCCAGCTGGTTTTGAACTCCTGACCTTGTGATCCGCCCGCCTTGGCCTCCCAAAGTGCTGGGATTACAGACTTGAGCCACTGCGCCTAGCAGTTTTTGTATTTTTTTGTAGAGGTGCGGTCTCAGTATGTTGCCGGTGACCACATTGGTCACCGACTCCTGGGCTCCAGCAGTCCTCCCACCTCGGCCTCCCAAAGTGCTGGAATTAGAGGCATGAGCCACTCTGCCTGGGCCTTTCTGATTTTTGGTAGAGACAAGATAGTGATAGGTCTCACTAGCTTGCCCAGGCTGGCCTTCCTGGCCTTAAAAAAAAAATGCCTTTATTTTTAAACTTGTCTAGGCTGCTTTTGTGTATAATACATAATTTATGGTAATTGCGAAAAGCCAGCTAACAAAAAGCCTGAAGAATGAAATAAAACTCACCCACAAGCCCTTCACCCTAAACCAACAGCATCTGTTACTTCAGTGTTTATTCTCTCGCCCTCTTTCTCACTGCCTGTAAAGCCTCAGCTATGTAAACCGTATACATTCTTCCATAGCTGAGTTTGACTCATATAAACAGTGCTGTAGTTTGCACGTTCCATTAATGATTCCTTTATAACATTGTTTTTTTAGAGGTAGTGTACTATTCCCTAGGGGACACATCATTATCTGGGTACTTTTTTAGAGATGGGTGCTTCCTAGTTTTCTTGCTACTATGAACACTGCTGAGGTGAATATCTTCACACACATGCAGGGATAGTTTCCCTGTAATGTAGTTGGTGGCGGGTCAGAGGTCCATGGTACAGAGCGCCAAATCGATTTCCAGGAAGGCTGTGCCCGCTTGCAGCTCCCCCTACCACGTGTCTTCTTCTTGCCCCTCACTGTCATGTTTCAGAGGTGAGGGAGCAGCCTCACACCTGTTGGCAGAGGCGGGCATCTTCCAGCCAAGCATGTTTCTACCTCCATCTCCTTTCCCAGGTCAAGCCACTGCTGCAGGTGAGCCGGCAGGAGGAGGAGATGATGGCCAAGGAGGAGGAGCTGGTGAAGGTCCGAGAGAAGCAGCTGGCTGCGGAGAACAGGCTCACGGAGATGGAGACCCTGCAGTCTCAGGTGGGTGTCTGCACAGGCTCCGTCCAGGTTGCCCCGCCGCCTGCCTGGTACTGCCACCTCCTGGCCATCGGTAGGCATGACAGGCTGGCAGCTTCGATTACTATAGGAGTTTATTACAACTGCATTTCCTGTTACTGTAGGAACAGTGATCAGTCTCTCTGCAGACCCCATTTGGGGTTATGTGATGTAGGGAGGCCACCTAATAGGATGGAAAGTTCACCAGCGTTGGGGTCAAGCCTCAGCTCTACCACATGACCTGAGCCCATTTCCCGGGACCTTGGTGTGGCGCTCATGGAGTAGTGAAAAGTAAAAGACAGGATGTCTGGAAAGTGTGTGGAAGCTTCAGAGCTCTCCAGATGAAAGCTACTCTTGTCTGCATGTTCCTTTCTTGCTGGGATCCTGAGCCACAGCGTCCATCCTAAAGGATGGAGTGTCTTGAGGGTGTTGCGAGGAGCTTGTGTTTTCCACTTGTTTGCAGCTCATGGCAGAGAAACTGCAGCTGCAGGAGCAGCTCCAGGCAGAAACCGAGCTGTGTGCCGAGGCTGAGGAGCTCCGGGCCCGCCTGACTGCCAAGAAGCAGGAGCTAGAAGAGATCTGCCACGACCTGGAGGCCAGGGTGGAGGAGGAGGAGGAGCGCTGCCAGCACCTGCAGGCAGAGAAGAAGAAGATGCAGCAGAACATCCAGGTGCCCACCCGCTGTCCGGGGAGGGGCGGGGCCTGAGGGGTAGGGCTGGGCAGAGGAGCAGGGACCAGGACCTGGGAGAACATGGAGTCAGGGTCGTCCGAGGAGGCCGGCTCCTCACGCTGGCTGCTTGGGGCACTCAGTGAGGGGTGTTCTCTTTGGGCTGGTGGTTTGTGACGTGTGCATCTAAGATCTCCATGAGCACTACCTGGGCCAGCATCGAGGCCAATTTGATCTCCGTGCCATTGGCTGTGGCCCTGGCTAGCCAGGGGTGCGCAGGACCAGCAGCTCCACCTCCTGCCTGTTCCATGGGTGGGAGCTTGCTCCAGGAAACCCTTCAGAACATGGCACCGGGGTTCTGGCCCCTTGTCCCAGTTTGAAATCAAATCCTGCACATAGCTTGGGCCTCGCCTCAGCTGTGGCCCTGGGCTCATGGATCTTGCCTTTCCTCCACCATCGCCCTGGGCTCACAGATCTGGCCATCCTCACCTGGGTGTGGCCCTGACCTTCAGACCTTGCTGCTTTTGCCTTGGCCATGCCCTTGGGCTTGCTGTCCTCACCATGTCTCTGGCCCTGGCAGGAGCTCGAGGAGCAGCTGGAGGAGGAGGAGAGCGCCCGGCAGAAGCTGCAGCTGGAGAAGGTGACCACCGAGGCGAAGCTGAAGAAGCTGGAGGAGGAGCAGATCATCATGGAGGACCAGAACTGCAAGCTGGCCAAGGTGAGGCCTGTGGCCGCCACCTGCTGCCACTCCACGGGAGCTGTGGGTGAGAGACAGTGGTCGCCCTGCAGGGCTCTAGTCCCCCACTGCTGCTTCCTGTCTCTTCTGCCTGCAGCGTGGGGGCTTCTGCTCAGCTGCAGGTGCTCCCTGGATGTCCCATGGGCCTTAGTGGAGAGATTTTTCTCATCAGTTGAAGGGGCCCTGGGGAAGGGTTTGTCCTTTCCCCTCTGGAAAGCTCCTCTTTGCCAGCTGTGAGACCTGAGCCTTTGTAAAGGTGGCCATGTGTGCAGCATTGCAGGTGTTGGTCACTGTGAGGTTGGGGGCACCTTGTTGGCTCTGTGTTGAGATGTGGGGTACTCCTCCTCCGCTGTCCCTGGGCAGCAGCTGTTCCTCCTGAGAATGAGTTGTGTCCCTGTCAGTGTCTGCCCAGGGAGTAGATGGCTGCTGGGGAACGAGTTGGAGGAGAAAGCAGAAGGCAGCCTCCCCACCTTTTGGGGCTCCTGTGTTCTAACCGAAGGGTGGAGAGGCTGAGGTGGCAGGATACCCACCTGGGACTGGGACGAGGGGACTGAGATGCTTGTGCCGAGCTGTGGCACCTGGGCAGGGATGTTGCGGGGGCCACATGAGGCAGAAAGCAAGGAGAGCAGCCCGGGGCACTGCAGGGCTGAGGAATGGGGAGGACATGGCCCACCTGGCAGGTGAGAGTAGGGCACGGAGAAGGTGGCCTGGTGGTGCAGGTGAGCGCTGTGTGGCAGCCTCTTGAAGCCATGGAGCTATCTGTCCCTGCTGACACTAGCTGTCACCTGGAAGCCTTTCTCACCCAAGCCCATGGGGGCAGGGGAAGGGCGTGGGCAACCATATTTTCTGATTCTGAGGAAGCATACCTCGCTGTTGTAGGGGAGCTGGTGACCTTTCAAAATCACCCTTTGATCCAGGAAATCTTAATGAATTTGATCAGGAGTCTAAAGCCGTCTCCATTCAGCCCAGAATTTCCTGGCGAGTCATGCTTTGAGGAGAGCCAGTGTTCTGTGCTCTACCGACGCTGAATGCCGACCTACTCCCCTCTCCCCAGGAAAAGAAACTGCTGGAAGACAGAATAGCTGAGTTCACCACCAACCTCATGGAAGAGGAAGAGAAATCTAAGAGCCTTGCCAAGCTCAAGAACAAGCATGAGGCAATGATCACTGACTTGGAAGGTGAGGGGGGTGATGGGCAGGGGGCTGGTGGGCAGGGGCTGGCCTGTGACCGGAACACCGAGGCGTCCTCAGCTCACGGGTGAGCCTGGGCCGCACTACAGCACTGGCTGTTGCCCTTCAGACCCGAGGTCACCAGGTGGAGGGCAACCATGTCTGGTGGGAGGCTGGGCTTCCAGGCCCCTGCTGCTTTGTGGCTAGCTGCTCCCCAGCGTGAAACGTGTTAGGAGGAGAGCCTTGGCGTTCCCGTTGTCGTGCACCGTGGGTTTCGGGAGCTTCTGAGACTTCCAAGGAGGCTCTGGTTTTGACCTACAGGACTCACTAGTTCTATCACTGACTAGCTGGCTCAGCTTACACCTTTTACTTAAGCTCCATGAGCTTTAGTTTTACCTAAAAAGGGGACAGTGCTAGGGTGTCTGTGAGGATTTCATTAAATACATGTGAACACGTGTGTACCATAAAGTGCTAGACATAGTTCGGGAACTCATTGCTTGACTTGGGGCAGGGCAACAAATCCTGCCTTGTCTCTCTGTGCCCTGGGGATCTGTGGCAGGAACGGGGGACTGGGGTAGAAGCACAGGTCTGTGGCTGTCTGAGGACCCCTGCCTCTGCCCCTTGAGAGGAGTGGACAGTTGGGGAAACAGGAGAACCCAGACTATGGTGGGAACTCTGAGCTCACACTCGGGGTAGGGAAGCCAAAACCTGACCGCTGGGAGGATTTTCCCCAGCTTGGTTTTACAGCCCTGTCCGGCCCCATCACATCTGCGGGAGATGAGGTGAGTCAGGTCATCCAGTGGAAGAGAGGTCTAGACACAGAGAGATCTCTTCCCCCACAGATGCCCTCCCTCACATGGGAGGGGCCCGGAAGACTCAGTCATCCAGGAGGTCTAGGGGCGGCACCCACCAGATGGACAGACACGAAAGGTTGACACTGATAAGCACTAACACAGATACGGAGCTGTCAGAGCACACACACTGCTGCTGGAACTGCAAACTGGTAGATGTCAGAGGATGATCGGGCAGTCCTGGCGAGGTTGAAGCTGGGCATGCTGGTGACCCGGCCGTTCCGTCTGTCACTCTCAGCCATGTGCACTGAGAGTGAGTAGGGCGCTCACAGCAGCATTGTTTATCAGAGCGTGCGATGAACACAGCCCCATGCCTGCCAGCTGCAGGACAGGTCCATAAATAAGTTGTGGTGTATGCACGTCATGGAACGGTAGGCAAATGTCCATACAAATCTATTCCGGCGAAACTTCACAGGCTAAATCTCAAGATCATGAGATGGAGCGGCAAAGGCCCGGCAGGGAATAACCACTGCCGACCTTAGATGGGCCAGGCACTGCTGTCGGTGCTTTTTAAGATGTAACTCACTGGCAGCCTAATGAAGTAGGTCGTCGAAGATGAAAGTAGCTTTCCTAAGTGACATCACAGAGTTATAAAGCTGGACACTGAGCCCTGACTCTGCGATTCCAACTGTGGAATCCACACAAGGCAATTCCATTACATAAATTCAGATTCACACAAAATTGAACGTAGTTTTTAGAGATACAGACATGGTACAGCCTTCAAGGGAAAACAGGGAATTATGAACGCCAGCTTTAGGAGAGTACTTAAGTACTTAACTCCTGGCAGGGAAGGACAAGGGGTGAGGTGGAGAGAGACACACCAGGAGCTGGCAGTTTGCAATGATGTCCTCTTCCTGCATCTAGGAGCTGGGTGCAAGTGTGTGTATTTGTGATGCCTTGAGCCTTACACACTTTTCATAATGAGGACTCAGTATTTCATATAAGTAATTAACATGGAGACAGAAGAGCCCAAGGCACTGAGGGCTGTGTGGGCTCCCCTCTCCTTGCAGAGCGCCTCCGCAGGGAGGAGAAGCAGCGGCAGGAGCTAGAGAAGACACGCCGGAAGCTGGAGGGAGACTCCACGGACCTCAGCGACCAGATCGCCGAGCTCCAGGCGCAGATTGCGGAACTCAAGATGCAGCTGGCCAAGAAAGAAGAGGAGCTCCAGGCTGCCCTGGCCAGGTGAGGCCCCCGCCTGCCCACCCAGGCCAGATGGCCGGGACAGCCCTTTCTGCTTGCTGCCGGCCCTGGCCAGGTGAGGCCCCCGCCTGCCCACCCAGGCCAGATGGCTGGGACAGCCCTTTCTGCTTGCTGCCGGCCCTGGCTAGGTGAGGCCCCCGCCTGCCCACCCAGGCCAGATGGCCGGGACAGCCCTTTCTGCTTGCTGCTGGCCCTGGCCAGGTGAGGCTCCCACCTGCTGACCGAGCCCAGATGGCCAGGACAGCCCTTTCTGCTTGCTGCCGGCCCTGGTTTTCTGCACCAGTGAGCTGTGAGCATTCTTTCCCCTGTTGTCTTAGAAGAGCCATTTATTTCATTTATTTCATAGCGAAACAGTTCTTGTGCATTCAGGGCATGGTGAGGGACCTCATTTGTCTTATGTTTATTTGTTTATAATTTGAAGAAAGTCATGCACAGCTCTATCACCCACCTACAATAGTCCTTTCCTTTCTTAATTTCTTTCCCTTTTTTTTTTTTTTTGTTTTGAGACGGAGTCTTGCTCTGTCGCCAGGCTGAAGTGCAGTGGCACTCTCTTGGCTCAATGCACCCTCCGCCTCCTGGGTTCAAGCGATTCTCCTGCCTCAACCTCCTGAGTAGCTGGGACTACAGGTGTGCACCACCACTCCCAGCTAATTTTTGTATTTTTGGTAGAGACGGGGTTTCACCATGTTAGCCAGGATGGTCTCAATCTCCTGACCTCATGATCTGCCCATGTTGGCCTCCCAAAGTGCTGGCATTACAGGTGTGAGCCACTGTACCTGGTCCCTTAATTTCTAATTGTTCTAATTGGTGAACTTATGTTACTCCGTCATAACCATCTAAACTCCATAGCACATTCGTATTTTTATTTAGTTGCAGTCATTCTGTGGTGTAGCATTTTATTTCCTTTTCTTTCCTTTTAATAAATCATTTGAGTTTTAAAAATATTTGAAGCAGTGAATCTTACTTTGGAAATGGAAACGATTCCTCTATGAGGTTTTCTAGTTCTGAGTGATATTTAAATCTGGTTGCCTCAGTTGTTGTTTTTGCTGAGAGGGATCCTAAGTGCTATGATTGTGACTGCCGGAGGCAGCTTTGGCTGCTGCACCTCTCTCAGGCCTGTCCTGCAAATGCTGTTCCTTGGAGGTGAAACTGGCCTCGTCCTGATATTGTTGGTTGCTTTGGCAGAGTTGAAGAAGAAGCTGCCCAGAAGAACATGGCTCTCAAGAAGATCCGGGAGCTGGAATCTCAGATCTCTGAACTCCAGGAAGACCTGGAGTCTGAGCGTGCTTCCAGGAATAAAGCTGAGAAGCAAAAACGGGACCTTGGGGAAGAGCTAGAGGCACTGAAAACAGAGTTGGAGGACACGCTGGATTCCACAGCTGCCCAGCAGGAGCTCAGGTGTGCCCTGGGGCCAAGTCCCTGGGGATGGGGAGGGCAGCCGGGGAGGCCTTGGCTTGGAGGCATGGACCCTGGGTCTTTGCACACACACACACACACACACACACCGTGGCCTTGTTAACCGTCAGCAGGCATGGAAGCTGTTAGTTCCTCAGCAGTTTCTTTCTACAGAGTAGAAAGGCTACTGAAGAACCTGGCTCAAAATTGGGGGTGAGGCAAAGGTGGGCTTTAAAGCTGAAAGGCTGCAGAGGCCTCTTACAATGTGTCTTTGAGCCTGGGCCGTGGGATGGATGGCCAGGAGGGGCTGATGTGTAGAAAAGCTGCCTGGAGTGCCTGTGCTCTGGCCAGGCCTCTCTTTGGTCAGGGAAGAGCCCCAGGGACAGCTTGCTCCAGCACCCCCGGCCTCCACTCTGAGGGGATCTCTCTGTCCAGGTCGAAACGTGAGCAGGAGGTGAACATCCTGAAGAAGACCCTGGAGGAGGAGGCCAAGACCCACGAGGCCCAGATCCAGGAGATGAGGCAGAAGCACTCACAGGCCGTGGAAGAGCTGGCGGAGCAGCTGGAGCAGACGAAGCGAGTACGGAGCCCCCCGAGACCACTGCGGGAAGGCGGGGCCCCTGTGCTGGGCAGAGCCCCCCCGAGACTGCCAGGGGAAGGCAGGGTCCCCAGTGCTCATCTCCAAACCAGTCCTGCAGAGCATTAACAGAGTCCAACCCGACTGTCTGGTTCTGAGGCCAGTTTCCCCTTCTTAGGGGTCATGTGACTTGTGTCTCAGTTTCCCTGTTCATAAGGGAGGATTATGATAGGTCTGTCCCATGTGGTTATGTGAGGGCAAAAACATTACATTGTTACTTTGAACATCAAACTTCGGAGAAGCTTTATTGGAAGTCTAACTACAAACAATTATAGTTCCCCTCATTGCATTATAAATATTGCTAAGATCAGAAGGCTGGGCAGGGATTATTTTAGAGATGGGGAAGCTGAGGTCCTCGGCAGTGAAGACAGGAGCCAAGTGTCACTCACCTGTCAGCTAAGAGAGGAGGACAGGACAGATGAGGCATGAGCCCTCCGAGTCTAGGACTCTTGCTGGCACACCGTCGTCAGGGCTGCAGGAGCGGTGATGTCTGGATCTAGGGTCCAGTGATGAGCAGCCAGCCAGCCTCATGTCAGGAGACACCCCACTCACGTCCTGGCTTTCTCCCCCACCAGGTGAAAGCCAACCTCGAGAAGGCAAAGCAGACCCTGGAGAACGAGCGGGGAGAGCTGGCCAACGAGGTGAAGGTGCTGCTGCAGGGCAAAGGGGACTCGGAGCACAAGCGCAAGAAAGTGGAGGCGCAGCTGCAGGAGCTGCAGGTCAAGTTCAACGAGGGAGAGCGCGTGCGCACGGAGCTGGCCGACAAGGTCACCAAGCTGCAGGTGAGGCCTCCGCCAGGACCCCGGTGCGGGCAGTGGGCCCCAGCAGCAGTCGTGGTCCAGACCCCCAGGTGCACGCGTGCTCTGTCTCTCTCTCTCTCTCTCTCTCTACTCAAACTGGCTCCTGAGGGAGGCCCTCACGGTTCAGCTTGTGACTCAGCTCCAGCTTTCCCTAAAGGAGCCGAGGTGGGGCTGGAGCAGTGGGGCCGGGTCCATGGTCCTTCATGTCTCCCTGCCTGGTGCAGGTGGAGCTGGACAACGTGACCGGGCTCCTCAGCCAGTCCGACAGCAAGTCCAGCAAGCTCACCAAGGACTTCTCCGCGCTGGAGTCCCAGCTGCAGGACACTCAGGTAAGGGTGGCACCACGTTCCCAGAAGGTGGACTCCTCTAGGAAGGCCCCTGTGCCCACACGACATTAGCTCCAGAGCCCATCAAATTGCCCCATCCTCCCCTTCATCCTGGGGGGGCGGTCTCTGCGTCCTCCCAGCTCCCACCAGGTCTTTACGTGGCCATCCCATGAATCAGCAGGACCGGCTCCTCCCTATTCTCAAGGGTGTGGGGTCCCTGGGGTTCGGAAACTGCTCTCCTGAGCGCCCACACCCATCTCATCCCGGGAGTAGGAGCTGCTACAGGAGGAGAACCGGCAGAAGCTGAGCCTGAGCACCAAGCTCAAGCAGCTGGAGGATGAGAAGAATTCCTTCCGGGAGCAGCTGGAGGAGGAGGAGGAGGCCAAGCACAACCTGGAGAAGCAGATCGCCACCCTCCATGCCCAGGTTTAGAGGCCCAGGGAACTGGCCGGACTCTGGAGGCTGGGGAGCTGCTGGCCTGGGCACCGCAGGACAGCCTGCCTGCTGGGCCAGCCCATTGCCCTCTCTCCCAGGGAAGCCCCCCGCTGCTGTCCCACGTCAGTGCTCTCAGCCTGAGTCCCTAGGAGAGGAATCCAGGGGTCTGTGGACTTAGATGGGGGACACCACTATTTTCACTGCTATTTTACGCTTTATTTTCGCCAGTCTACCTAGAATGTAGCACTGCTTCTATTATGAATGTAGCCGCAAGCCATGGTGCTGGCAGCCCTCATCACCTGGAGAGATGGCCAGTTTCCCTGTCAGGGTCGTGGCTGAGCTCCTTGGCCTCGTGATTGCCAGGCCTGTGCTGAGTTTGCCATCTGATGTGCTACCTGGCATCAAGTGGCTTCCTGAGCCACAGTGATTAGAATGTGTGACAACTGCATTTTTCTGTACTGGTTGCCTGGGTGATCCCTTATGTTTATTTCATGCCTGTTAAAACATTGTCATGAGAAGGAGTCCTTAGGCCTCTCTAGACTGTCAAGGGGTTCATAGCCTAATATGTATTCAGGGCCCCTGTCCTAGATCCTATCTTAGGCCTCCACGTGGCAGGCCAGAAGGCCTGAACCACCACTTCAGGATGGGCTGGAAGTTCATTCCAAAGTCAGGGTAGGAGTCGCCTTCGAGCACATGTGGTTGCAGGTTTATCTGCAGATGCAAGGATGGGGCTGAGTGATGGGGACCCTGTGGACACCCCTACAGGGCACTGGCCTTGCTCTCTGGGAGTGGTCTCCAGAGAGCGAGAGGCTTGGTGTCGATGAGGGCTGGGAGTCCCCACAGCGGGCCTAGGGGTCAGCCTCCCCCTACCTTAGCTTCACGCGCTAGATGGATGCCTTTCTGCAGAAACTCCATTTGTCTTGCCCCCCCCTGGAGAGGGAAGTGACTTGGCGAGGCAGTTTCATAACTGGACAGATCCCTGGTGCCCCTTTCACAGTGTGGCAGGCAGGCTCCCAACTGCCCCAGGGACAGGTGTGTCACCTGAGCAGGTGCCGTCTCGGGCGTCTGCTTACTCTTTGCTCCTGCCCAGGTGGCCGACATGAAGAAGAAGATGGAGGACAGCGTGGGGTGCCTGGAAACCGCAGAGGAGGTGAAGAGGAAGCTCCAGAAGGACCTGGAGGGCCTGAGCCAGCGGCACGAGGAGAAGGTGGCCGCCTACGACAAGCTGGAGAAGACCAAGACGCGACTGCAGCAGGAGCTGGACGACCTGCTTGTGGACCTGGACCACCAGCGCCAGACCGCGTGCAACCTCGAGAAGAAGCAGAAGAAGTTTGACCAGGTGTGTGGCCGTCGGCCCCATCCTTTGCATTTCCTCTCCTTCAGGCACTGAGCCCAAGGCGAGGGCCTCATCAGAGAAAGCCTGGACTCCTTCGAGACCTTGCCCGGGAGGGGCCGTGCGCGGCCGGCACTTAGAGGCCCCCTAGTCTCTGGCTTGTTGAGGGGTTGGGGGAGAAGGCCATTGGAAGAGGATATCTTCATGCAATGGGTTGAAGAGGAACTTTTCCTTTCTGGGTTTTCACATCTTTTCAGATTTTCTATAATGAACTGGTTTTACCATCATTTAAACCATTTCTTTATGCATTCATTATCCCAAAAGATCTAAGGGAAGCTGAGGGAGATGTGAACACCGGGGCAGGACAGACATGGGGCACGCAACTGCGGCAGCCGGGTCCAGCCCGCTGCGTTTTGTGGAGAAAGCTGGACCAAACACAGGCACTCTCTGTCGTTCTTGCGTTGTCTGTGGTTGTTGCGCTGTGGTGGTGGGTTGAGCTGTTGCTGCAGAGACTGTGGGGCCTGCATACTCTAAAGAATGCACTCTCGACTGGGCACAGTGGCTCACGCCTGTAAGCCCAGAACTTTGGGAAGTCAAGGTGGGCAGATCACCAGGTCAAGAGTTCGAGACCACCCTGGCCAACATGGTGAAACCCCATCTCTATTAAGAATACAAAAATGAGCCAGGCATGGTGGCACATGCCTGTAGTCCCAGGTACTCGGGAGGCTGAGGCAGGAGAATCACTTGAACTTGGGAGGCGGAGGTTGCAGTGAGCGGAGATCGTGCCACTGCACTCCAGACTGGGCAACAGAGTGAGACTCCGTTCAGGGGGAAAAATGTACTCTCTGGCCCTTTAGGAAATGGTCAGCAACCAGCAACCCATGGAATAATTAAGGTCTGGGGAAAGGGAAGGGAAGGTGGGAAAGTAGGATAGAGCCAGGTGGGTACAGGCGGAGAACAGACGTCAGAGGCTGTCGTTAGAGGGGACCACAAATGGGGTTCAGGCTTCTGGGCAGCCAGCTTGGTATTCGCTTCATGGAAAATGCCAACCAAATGCCAACGTCGGTTCCGGAGAACCAAAGCTTTTCCAGGTTTGGAGGGCTCTCATGGTAGGGCCAGCGTCCCATACAGGTGGTTATTATTAGTAGGTGATGAAAACTCAACAGACGTTACCACATGACGTTAGAGGTAGTGCCTGCCCCAGGCCGGTCATCCAGTCATGAGGATGCGCTGGACTGTGTGTGTGGACCCGAGCACGTCCTGGGCCTGCTCCTCTCTGCCATGGCATCTGGGTTCCTCATTCCCCAGGGAGCTTGGGCCCGGCTGCTCTGCCCTGCTGGGGCCGTAGCTCTGAGCCTGTGGTGCTGAGCCTCACGGTGCCCCTCTCTTTCCCAGCTTCTGGCAGAGGAGAAGACCATCTCTGCCAAGTACGCAGAGGAGCGTGACCGGGCTGAGGCCGAAGCCCGAGAGAAGGAGACCAAGGCGCTGTCTCTGGCCCGGGCCCTGGAGGAAGCCATGGAGCAGAAGGCGGAGCTGGAGCGGCTCAACAAGCAGTTCCGCACAGAGATGGAGGACCTCATGAGCTCCAAGGACGACGTGGGCAAGAGCGTGAGTACTGGGCCTGGGGCCAGGCCTTGGGAGGGGCCTGAGCGGGGTCATCACAGAGGGTCAACGCGTGCATGCGTTCCGGGTCTAGCAGGCCCAGGTACCTGCCAGTCCCTTTGCTCCTGACTTGGGCTCTCTGGGGCTCAGGTCCACGAGCTGGAGAAGTCCAAGCGGGCGCTGGAGCAGCAGGTGGAGGAGATGAAGACCCAGCTGGAGGAGCTAGAGGATGAGCTGCAGGCCACTGAAGACGCCAAGCTGCGGCTGGAAGTCAACCTGCAGGCCATGAAGGCCCAGTTCGAGCGGGACCTGCAGGGCCGGGATGAGCAGAGTGAGGAGAAGAAGAAGCAGCTGGTCAGACAGGTGTGCGTGGGCTCCTGCTACCCCGTGGCGGCCAGGGCTGCCCTGGCTTCACACAGGCTTCCGTTCCCTCCTTCCACCTGGATTGTTAGGGCCCTTGACTACACCTCCCCTCCCGTCCCTCCTGTCCAGTCCCCTGTCTCGGGGGTCAGCGACTCACCTTAGAGTTCTTAGGGTCAGTAATCCCCACTGGCCCCTGGAGGCCCCGTAGATCCTACAGAACTGGACTGAGGCACCTGGGTTCAGAGCCGGAGCAGGGTCTCTGAGTGGGTCCAGCTTCCCAAGCTGTTGGTGTTCCTTCCCCCAGGTGCGGGAGATGGAGGCAGAGCTGGAGGACGAGAGGAAGCAGCGCTCGATAGCAGTGGCCGCCCGGAAGAAGTTGGAGATGGACCTGAAGGACCTGGAGGCGCACATCGACTCGGCCAACAAGAACCGGGATGAAGCCATCAAGCAGCTGCGGAAGCTGCAGGTGAGGGCGGGCAGCGCCCAGCTGAGCCAGCTACATGCGAGGGCGCTAGGGCGGGAGCCTGGCAGGGTGGCACCTCTTGGGGAGGTCCTGGGTGCTTCCAGCCCCATCTCACTGACGGAGACGCAGAGGCTCAGAGGTGAGCGGAAACACAATAGTCCAACAGCAAACTTGCACAACGGTGCATGGCTGAGTACATAAAACATAGACGCAAACAAGTACAGGCCCAGACCTGGTGGAGTTCGCAAGGCCTCACCTAATGCAGACTCCAGCATCAGCCGGGTCCTGACACTCCAGCCTTCTGGGCTCCGGCGTGATGGTTCCGAGAAGCAGCCACCAATAATGAAAGGATAATGAACACATAAAAACAGCTCTGATATGCCCTGTCATGTAACAAGAATAACCCGAGGTTTAAAATAAATTTTTGTCAGAGTCTTGCTCTGTTGCCCAGGCTGGAGTGCAGTGGCGCAATCTCAGATCACCACAACCTCTGCCTCCTGGGTTCAGGCAATTCTCCTGTCTCAGCCCCCCGCGTAGCTGGGATTACAGGTACACACCACCATGCCTGACTAATTTTTGTATTTTTAGTAGAGACAAGGTTTCACTGTGTTGGCCAGGATGGTCTTGAACTCCTGACCTTGTGTTCCGCCAGCCTCAGCCTCCCAAAGTGCTGGGATTACAGGCGTGAGCCACAACTGTTAGAGCTAGCGCAACTGTTAGAGCTAGTGGTGGGCAAGGTTGCAGGGCGTAGATACTCTGATTGCTGGTGGCATTTGTTGCTGCTGTGGTCTGGCTGTACACAACCAGTCATGCACTTTGGTTTGGGGAATCTCAATTTTTGGTTATCTGCAAATGGAAAAAAAGGCTATTTGACAAAAATCTTTAGCGTTAAAACAAATAAGGTGAGTAACAAAGGAAGGGTGCTTCCTGCCTGTGGTGGGGACACCTGGCAGGCTGGGCACTGGTTTCAAGCGGCAGGTGCGCATTAGGGGTGGCTCCAGGGGCACTGAAGTGTCCCACAGAGGAGACAGAAGTGGAAAATGAAGCTCAGCTTGGGCTTGCGTCCACAGTGACCAACACTGTCAAAGTGTGCGTTATGAGATAGGACACAGATTTTTGTCTTCAGTTGCTTTTTCTCCCTGTCACCATGGTTAGTTGGTTAAATACAGCATCAAGCAGAGCACCAGCCGACAGCCCTGTGGGCGAGGTGACACGCGAGGGTGGGGGTGGAGGGCCAAGGACCTGGGTGGGGTGCCAAGCCTCTGTCCCTGCCCCAGGCCCAGATGAAGGACTGCATGCGTGAGCTGGACGACACCCGCGCCTCCCGTGAGGAGATCCTGGCCCAGGCCAAAGAGAACGAGAAGAAGCTGAAGAGCATGGAGGCCGAGATGATCCAGTTGCAGGAGGTGGGTGGGGCTGTGGTGGAGAGCGGCACTGCTGCCCTGCAGCCAGCAGGTGGCAGCACCGGGCTTTCAGCTGAGGGCAGGGCTGGAGTCTGACGCAGCTCCAGAAATTGGCTGGGGAGAGCTCTTACGTTACAAAAGGATTCCCTCCAGGGTTCCATTACATAGCGGGCCTCCCTGGTATGATCAATGTGTGTGTGAATGAAATTGGCATGCCTCATAGGAGATGAGGCTCTGGCTGCCACCACCTTCTGCTGTGAATGGTGCCTGGTGAGGAGAGGTCTGAGCGTCCCCTCTGCCGCCTTGCCCATCGCACCTGAGCCAGTCCTGAAGAGTTTCCTGTGTCTGGAGGGTACCCTGCAGTGTAACATGCTGGGTGTGAGTGCATCCAGGGTGTACCTGTCTCCTGCCTGCAGCTCCAGAGCTGACTCCAGGCTCTGGCTCACCCAGAACAGGGAGCGGGCAGCAGTGAGCGGCTCTGTCCATGTGGTCTCCCCTGGTTAGGGCAGGACACTTGTTAATCATCGCCACACCCTGGCACCTGGCTTGATTCCTAGCACTTAAATGTAGGAGTTTTGTAACCATACAGTGCTTTTAAGCTATGACTTCAGGGGGGCACCAGCCCTGTTAGCTAGAGGAATCCTGGAGGATCAGCTTTGTGGGGAGGTGGGCCTGGGGAAGGGCTTGAGAGGAGCGTGCCCAGGGCTGGGAAGGATGGTCTTTCGGGGCTGTGGCTGCCTTCGGGTCACACTCTGGATCTTTGTGGCAGGAACTGGCAGCTGCGGAGCGTGCCAAGCGTCAGGCCCAGCAGGAGCGGGATGAGCTGGCCGACGAGATCGCCAACAGCAGCGGCAAAGGGTGAGCTGAGTGAGGGGGCAGAGTTGGCAGGGACCAGGTGTGTCCCTGGGCTGGGCCCCTCACTCCTCCGGCCCACCCCGCAGAGCCCTGGCGTTGGAGGAGAAGCGGCGTCTGGAGGCTCGCATAGCACAGCTGGAGGAAGAGCTGGAGGAGGAGCAGGGCAACACAGAGCTGATCAACGACCGCCTGAAGAAGGCCAACCTGCAGGTGGGTGCCAGGGCCGGCCAGCCTTCTCCCATTCGGCTCTGGAGCCGCCACGGCGGAGCTGGCCTCGGACCCAGCAAGCGGACGCGCAGGCCAAGTGCTGGCTGCTCCCCAGCCGCTTAGGGGAAAGCGTCCAGGCAACTGGACGTGAAAGATCATCCTCCAGCTTCTCTGTTGGGTGTTCAGAAGTTTCTAATCCTGCTTTTTCTGGGAGACCCAAGACTCTGGACCCCCAGGGTGTGGTGGGATCCTGCTGCCACCTTCCTCCAGCCCTGCTCGTGCCCTCCAGCCAGGGCCCAGCCCTCCCCGAGGTCACCAGCCTTCTTTCTGCAGATCGACCAGATGAACACCGACCTGAACCTGGAGCGCAGCCACGCCCAGAAGAACGAGAACGCTCGGCAGCAGCTGGAGCGCCAGAACAAGGAGCTCAAGGTCAAGCTGCAGGAGATGGAGGGCACTGTCAAGTCCAAGTACAAGGCCTCCATCACTGCCCTCGAGGCCAAGATCGCACAACTGGAGGAGCAGCTGGACAATGAGACCAAGTACGTGCCCCTGGCCCTGTCCCAGCTGTCCTGGAAAAACCTCTGGCCCCCCTGTAGTCCTGCCCAGATTTGGGTCAGCAACTAGCTCTCTCCCGACCGAGTCCCGGGGGCTGTTTTCCTCCCTCCTGATGGGGCCCGCATCCCTTCCACTGGGTGGGTGGGACGGGGGGAGCGTGTGGGGTTTGAATAGGATTGTCTGTTCCACCTCTAAAGCCAGGAGCTTTGGTGACTATGTCTGAGGGTGAGGAGGTAGAGGGCGGTCCTGCCCACCGGGGCAGCTATGGGGTGACTATGTCTAAGGGTGAGGAGGTAGAGGGCGGTCCTGCCCACTGGGGCAGCTATGGGGTGACTATGTCTGAGGGTGAGGAGGTAGAGGGTGTTCCTGTCCACTGGGGCAGCTATGGGGTGACTATGTCTGAGGGTGAGGAGGTAGAGGGTGGTCCTGCCCACTGGGGCAGCTATGGGCTCAGCAGGACTGAGACTTCCTTGGGGAGAATGGGAGTTACACCAGGCCCCAAACCTCTTTTCCAGCTATACAGATGCTCTTTGAGGCATGTCGCTTCCCTTACCCAAGCCTGTTTCCTCATTTGTAAATGGGGCTATTTGCAGTGCCCCTCGTAAGAAGCCAGCCACATCCTAGGTGTCCAGCAAAGGCCTCCCTAGGTGATCCCTAGATGCCAGTGAGGCCCGGGGAATGGGTGGTCCAGGTTAGGATGTGTTGGCCGGACCCTCTGAAGGAGGGTGTTCCCTCTGAGCCACGTCGTCTACCACGCAGGGAGCGCCAGGCAGCCTGCAAGCAGGTGCGTCGGACGGAGAAGAAGCTGAAGGATATGCTGCTGCAGGTGGATGACGAGCGGAGGAACGCCGAGCAGTACAAGGACCAGGTGCGGGCGCCAGGGGCGTCGAGAGGGGCAGCAGGGCTGGGGGCAGACAGGGCAGCAGGCGGGGCAGTGGGGCTGGCCAGCCGCACGCCCAGAGCCCCGCATCACACTTCGATCTCCGCAGGCCGACAAGGCATCCACGCGCCTGAAGCAGCTCAAGCGGCAGCTGGAGGAGGCCGAAGAGGAGGCCCAGCGGGCCAACGCCTCCCGCCGGAAACTGCAGCGCGAGCTGGAGGACGCCACCGAGACGGCCGATGCCATGAACCGCGAGGTCAGCTCCCTCAAGAACAAGCTCAGGTGAGCTGCCCCACCCACCAGCCCCTTCACCTCGGCGCTTCTGTCAAAAGGTGGCCTGTTCTGAAAAGCTGGCTTCAGCAAAGCAAGCTCCTGGTAAACCTGTTGAGGTTGCTCAACCAGAGCCCACAAGGCACTAATGTCACCAAGGAAGGACAGCACAAAGCAATCTCTGCCCCTTCTGCCTTCTTGCCTTCGAGGCTTTAGCTTAGCCTTTTGAACAAACAGTAAACTCTAGGGAATTTAGCCCCAGCCTGTCCTAAAAGTCTCGTCTTTTGAATTAGAAGTTGCTTGAGGCATCCCGGCCCAGATTAGGTGCCTGGTAAATATCTGCAGAATGGATATTGCCTGTGTGAGCAATGCCTGCGGAGGTTAGAAAGGCTTCTGTGCATTTCTCAGGGAGCTTTAACGCTCCAAACATAGTGAATGTTTGCAGCAGAGGGTCTTGTTTTCTGAGATTCTCATTTCTTACCTCTTTTTCATGGTTTGTTTTTTGGAGACTTCACTCTCACCGCCCAGGCTGGAGTCCAATGGCACAATCTTGGTTTACTGCAGCCTCAGCCTCCCCAGCAGCTGGGATTACAGGTGCCTGCCACCACGCCTGGCTAGTTTTTCTATTTTTAGTAAGATGGAGTTTCACCATGTTGGTCAGGCTGGTCTCGAACTCCTGACCTCAGGTGATCCACCTGTCTCGGCCTCCCAAAGTGCTGGGATTACAGGCATGCGCCACCGTGCCTGGGCTTCATGGGGCTTTTTTTTAAGCCTTAGTCGTCAGTACTGGATGTGAATTTCCTGCCGTGTGGTAGGAAGACGGTGCCTGTCTGTGTGAACAGGCACACCTGTGTACCCATCGTGGTGTCGCCTCTTTTATAGGCGTTGGAACAGAAGGTGGCATTTTACACTTTTCTCCCTTTCCTGTTGTAACTGGTCCCGTTTGCCTGAACTGTTTGTGTGCTACTGTTGTGTATGAAGATGTCTGACTGCTAAATAGTTTGCGGGAAGCTTTTTTGAGAGTGGTCCTGTCTGGCTGAGCTGTGGCTCCCAAGGCTCTGCCTGCCTTCTTCCTGGTGGGAGCAGCCAGGTGCCCGATTTCCCTCTCGAATTTGCTCTGGGATGTGTGCGCCGTGCTGTGGCCGCCCCCAGCCAGGCCCCGCTGACTCTCTGCCTCTGCGCCTGCCCCCAGGCGTGGGGACCTGCCGTTTGTCGTGCCCCGCCGAATGGCCCGGAAAGGTGCCGGCGATTGCTCGGACGAGGAGGTGGACGGCAAAGCGGATGGAGCCGAGGCCAAACCTGCCGAATAAGCCTCCGCCCCTGCAGCCCGAGAGGGATGGACAGACGGACACCGCAGCCTCCCCTTCCCAGACCCGCAGCACGCCTCCCCCGACCTTCTTGGGACTGCTGTGAACGTGCCTCCCACCCCCATCCCGTCCCCCTGCAGGTGATGTGGAGGGCATTTGGCTTCCTCTGCTGCAACCCCTTCCAGCTCCCTCCCCCGCTCAGCATCTGATACCAAAGAGACAGGGGCCTGGGCCCAGGCAGAGAGTGACCAACAGGCTCCTCCGTCCTCTCGCCAAAAAGCACAAGATGAGGAGGCGAGGAGGGCAGGCCCTGGGGAGGGGCCAGAGTTTTCTATGAATCCGTTTCCTTCAGACAAGGCCGATTTGGTAGTTGGACACCCCCGCAGGCATCAGCCTCCCTGACCTCTGCCACCAGCGCCCCCACCCCTCCCCTTTCTTTGCTGTTGGCAATCACACGTGGTGACCTCACACCCTGTGCCCTGGGGGCCTCCCCCCTCCCGTAGCTCTGGATGGTCTGGAAGGAGCAGGCCCGGGGGTTCCACCTCTGTGCAGGGCACAGAATGCTGGGTAGGGGGGAGGAGTGGATTCCTCCCCACCAGTCCCAGGCCACTGTCTCCCTCCTGATTCTAAAACGTCTCAAGTGCAATGCCCCCTCCCCTCCTTTACCGAGGACAGCCTGCCCCTGCCACAGCAAGGCTGTCGGGGTCAAGCTGGAAAGGCCAGCAGCCTTCCAGTGACTTCTCCCAGCACTCTTGGGGACCAAATATATTTAATGGTTAAGGGACTTGTCCCAAGTCTGACAGCCAGAGCGTTAGAGGGGCCAGCGGCCCTCCCGTGCGATCTTGTGCCTACTCCAGCACGGGGCCTGAGGGTAGTTTACCTGCACCGTTGACTCAGTATAGTTTAAAAATCTGCCACCTGCACAGATATTTTTGAAAGCAAAAAAAAAAAAAAAAAAAAAAAAAGATTTTCTTTTTTCTCCCCTTTCTTGTAATAAATAAAATTCTGAGTCTTTCTTACTGCCTTTGTTTAGAAGAGAGTAGCTTGTCCTCACTGGTCTACACTGGTTGCCGAATTTACTTGTATTCCTAACTGTTTTGTATATGCTGCATTGAGACTTACGGCAAGAAGGCATTTTTTTTTTTTTTTTTAAAGGAAACAAACTCTCAAATCATGAAGCGATATAAAAGCTGCGTATGCCTACAAAGCTCTGAATTCAGGTCCCAGTTGCTGTCACAAAGGAGTGGGTGGAACTGCCACTCCACCCCCTTTTTTATATAATAAAAGTGCCTTAGCATGTGTTGCAGCTGTCACCACTACAGTAAGCTGGTTTACAGATGTTTTCCACCGAGCGTCACAATAAAGAGTTCCATGTGCTACGAGCCGTGTCTGTAGCATTCGTCTGCGGAAGGGGGCCCTGGATGGGACTGGGCCTGGCTGCTGTCGGGGAGCCAGACTGGCTGTTGCGTAGCTGGGCTAGCTGTGGGCAGTTGTGCAGAACAGGTAAGATGGAAAGGTGGGCTAGGCCAGATCTGAGGAGGCTAAGAGCATCTTAGAAACCTTGGTTCAAGGCTGGGTGCGGTGGCTCATGCCTATAATCCCAGCACCTTGGGAGGCCTAGATAGGTGGATCACCTGAGGTCAGGAGTCCCAGACCAGCCTGGCCAACATAGTGAAACCCCATTTCTACTAAAAATACAAAAATTAGCTGGGTGGGCCAGGCGTGGTGCCTCTTGCTTGTAATCCCAGTGCTTTTGGAGGGTGAGGTAGGCAGATCACAAGGTCAGGAGTTCGAGACCATCCTGGCCAACATGGTGAAACCCTGTCTCTATTAAAAATACAAAAATTAGCTGGGTATGGTGGTGTGTTCCTGTAGTCCCAGCTCCTCAGGAGGCTGAGGCAGGAGAATCACTTGAACCAGTGAGTTGGAGATTGCAGTGAACCAAGATCATGCCACTGTACTCCAACCTGGCATCAGAGACTCCGTCTCAAAAAAAAAAAAAAAAAAAAAAAAAAAAGCTGGATGTGGTGACAGGCACCTGTCATCCCAGCTACTGGGAGGCTGAGGCAGGAGAATTGCAGTGAGCCAAGACTGCACCATTGAACTCCAGCCTGAGCGACGAGAGCAAAACTCCGTCTCAGGAAAAAAAGAAACCCTGGTTCGTTTCAGTTACTGAGCACCTACTAGGTGCAGCACGCTGAGCTGCGCTAGGGATAGAGGCACAAAACGGGCCCAGGCCCTAACACGCAGGACCGTTCCTACTTAGTGAACAACACACCTGCTCTAAGGAGGTGCAGCCCGGTGCTGCAGACGCCCAGTGGGGATCGGAAGCTCTTCACAGGACCGACAAAGCTTTTGTTCATTCATCCTTTCAGCAGAGCCTGAGCATAAACCAGCCCCTTGCTAGGTGCAGGGAGTAGGAGCACAATGAAGACCGATGCCCCTGTGATCCGTTGCAGGGAAGAGGCTTTGCTTGGAGAAGGCTGTGGCATTCTCTGGAATGCATGCGTTTGGCTGGCAGCATTGCTAGGGAAACCTTGTGCCGCTACACAGGACACTGCTCAGGCCTCCAACAGAAACCGGTGCAGCCTCCAAGCAGGTGCCCTTTCAGCCCCGGGGCAGGGAGGAGGAAGTGATGGGATTGCTGCTGAGACCGGGCACTGGAGGGCTTTGTGTGCTTCTCTTTCCCTTCAGTAACATTGGAGTTTCAGGCTACAGAGTCGGTCCACGCTTCTTGTTATACATCAGACACTTCTAGGTCAGGTTCCAGCTCCACCACTTCCTGTGCCACTGGGTAAGGGGCTTTGCCTCCGTGCTTATTTCTCGCCATGGCGCACGTTTCAGGGGTCGGCAGTGGTGGCCTGAGGTTTGAGTGCCCTTCTGCTTTCTCCAGGGCACAAGGGTAGTTCATCTGCTCTATTGACTCAGAATAGGTTAAAAATCTGACCGGGCGCAGTGGCTCACGCCTGTAATCCCAGCACTTTGGGAAGCCAAGGCAGGTGGATCATCTGAGGTCAGGAGTTTATGACCAGCCTGGTGGCCAACATGGTTAAACCCCTTCTCTGCTAAAAATGCAAATTAGCCAGGCAGATGCTTGTAATTCCAGCTACTAGGGAAGCTGAGCCGGGAGAATTGCTTGAGCCCAGGAGGCGGAGGTTGCAGTGAACCGAGATCACACCATTGCACCCCAGCCTGGGCGACAAGTGAAACCGAAATAAATAAATAACTGCCACCCACACAGATATTTTTGAAAGAAAAGTATTTTCTCCCTTTCTTGTAGTAAATGATAAAATTCCGTCTTTCTCACTGCCTTTCCTTTGGAACCATGTTTAGAAGAGCGTAGTGTGACAAGCTCTAAGCAAATATTTGTTACCACCTAATTTGTCACAGTAGGATTTAGGTGCTATCTGCTCATTGTCTTCACTGAGTGAGACGCCCTGTTGGAGGGAGAATGGCCTTGGTGGGAGCACCTTTCAGTTAACTTCCATCTCCAGATTACCCAAGCAGACAGCACATGAGATGCTATTTTTTGGTGAGGTGTGGTGGCTCACAACCTGTAATCCCAGCACTTTGGGAGGCCAAGGCGGGGATCACCTTAGGTCAGGAGATTGAGACTACCCTGACCAACATGGCAAAACCCCATCTCTACTAGAAATACAAAATTAGCTGGGCGTGGTGGCACATGCCTGTAATCCCAGCTGCTCAGGAGGCTGAGGCAGGAGAATCGCTTGAACCTGAGAGGCAGAGGTTGCGGTGAGCTGAGATCATGCCATTTCACTCCAGCTGGGGCAACAAGAATAAAACTTTGTCTCAAAAAAAAAAAAAAAAAAAAAAAATATATATATATATATATATATTTTTTTTTTTTTTCCCCCCCTCCTAATATGCTGTTTCCATTGTGACACATCAGCTCTCTTGTAAGCATCAGGTCATGTCCACTATCCCTTGGTACCTATATGTATTTGCTTTTAGACCATTTCTTTGGTTTTAATAAATAAAGCTAGTTCTACTGAAATGCAAAAATAAAAAGTGGGCTGAGTGCGGTGTCCCATGCCTGTAATCCCAGCACTTTGGGAGACTGAGGCTGGCGGATCACAAGTTCAGGAGTTCAAGACCAGCCTGACCAAAGTGGTGAAACCCTGTTTCTACTAAAAATACAAAAAAAAAATTAGCCAGGTGTGGTGGTGCACACCTGTAATCCCAGCTACTCGGGTGGCTGAGGCAGGAGAATTGCTTGAACCCAGGAGACAGAAGTTGCCGCGAGCTGAGGTTGTGCCACTGCATGCCAGCCTGGGGGACAGAGCGAGACTCTGTCTCAAAATAAATAAACAAATAAATAAATAGTGGGCACTATCTGGGGTCAGCTTAAGGAGGTGACCAATTTTTGGCAAAACAGCTGCAGGCACAGTCCCTGGCCCTTAGCTTCATATGTGCCACCCTGCCCTGTCACCCTGGACAAGTCACTCCCCCTCCAGCCAGCTTCCTTGTCTGCTCAGTACACTGGATCTTTGCTGCTGAATGGCTGTCCTTGCACCAGCAGCGCTGGCTCCACGTGAGAACTGCCTAGAAAGGATCTCAGACCCCACCCCCAACCCTTAGACTCCACTTTTTTTTTTTTGAGACAGAGTCTCACTCATCACCAGGCGCCAGGCTGGAGTGCAGTGGCGTGACCTCGACTCACTGCAACCTCCGCCGCCCGGGTTCAAGCAATTCTCCTGCCTCAGCCTCCCGAGTAGCTGGGACTACAGGCACGCGCCACCACGCCCAGCTAATTTTTTTGTATTTTTAGTAGAGACGGGGTTTCACCATGTTGACCAGGATGATCTCAATCTCTTGACCTCGTGATCCACTCGCCTTGGCCTCCCAAAGTGCTGGGATTACAGGCGTGAGCCACCGCGCCCGGCCTAGACTCCACTTTAACAAGATCTGCAGATGATCTTCACAGCATTTTATCAGAATCTTTTTTTTTCTCCCCAAGACAGAGACTCACTCTGTCGCCCAGGCTGGACTGCAGTGGCGCTATCTCAGCTCACTGCAACCTCCGCCTCCCAGGTTCAAGCGATTCTCCCGTCTCAACCTCCCGAGTAGCTGGGATTACAGGCACATGCCACCCCACCCGACTGATTTTTTTTTTTTTTTGTATTTTTAGTAGAGATGGGGTTTCACTGTGTTGGTCTGGCTGATCTCAAACTCCTGACCTCAGGTGATCCACCCTCCTCGGCCTCCCAAAGTGCTGGGATTACCGGCATGAACCACAGCACCCGGCTAGAAAGGGAGGTTTTTTACCTCACCACCAGATGCCACCTTAGCAATAAAATAAATTACAGGTACGCCTTACAATCTGACTATTCTTATCTACACCTAGAAACCAAAGAGACATGGATAGATTTGAGATACCCCTTGTTATCTGAAGCTCAAACTAAGTGTATTTGGATTAACACTTTACTGTCTGAACTTACTATATCCAAAATCTTTCCATCTAAATTCAGGAGCTCAACAGATTCAACAGCAAGGAATGCTTACGTGAAGTGTTTGCTGTGGTAGTGAGAAATCTTTAACCTACTAGAGCTTTCATGCTGCCTTTGTCTAGGAGTGACTACTAGAAAGAACAGCACACTGGTCTCACAAAGCTTTAAAAACTCTCTAGGTCAGACTTGTCAAGTTCTTCCAAAATGTAAGATGAAAAAAACCCCACCACCTTCAGAAAACATCTCTAAACCAAAGAAAGAAGGTGGGATGGAGTGGACCTGTCATCCCACAAATCTATCACTTAGTAAAATCAGGAGCTGAGCCAACTTCACTTTGCAGTCCACAGGGAGCCGTCAGGAGTGCTCAGCAAGGAAAGCTGGACTAACTGGCACCTCAGAAAGAAGACAAGACATACGAAATCAACAGTTCATTTCTGAGAATCTCAGATGCAGTTAATTGACTAAGCACCACTTAGAGACATTGTAAAGCTAGAATCGTTATTACTGGAATTATTTCCTACAAGAAAAGTGTGAGGTGACACACAACAGTTCAAAGAGCATTTCCTGAGGTTACAGTCCCTTGGATAACCTAACAATAAAGATTTAAGACCTGCAGCATAAGCGTTCACATTTATGTTGTTCAAAGCAGCTTACATTCAAGTCGTAAGATACATCACAAGCATTTCTCTCTACTGCTGTGCTCTTCAGGCCAAAGACTGCTTTGATTTCAAAAATGAAAAAGACTAGAAGGAAAGAATTCTGAGGTTTTTGTTTTTGTTTTTATTTTGTTTTTTGTTTTTAAGAGACAGGGTTTCACCATGTTGGCCAGGCTGGTCTCGAACTCCTGACCTCAGGTGATCCACCTGTCTCGGCCTCCCAAAGTGCTGGGATTACAGGCATGAGGTACCACACCCAGCCTGAATTCTGAGTTTTAATTACCTCCAGCTTCTTTGAATAAACTAATCATCATCATGAGAAAAGGTTTTAAACTCTGACCCTAGGATTCTTCATATGTTAAATGGCATAAAATGGCAACCACCTCCAAAGAATGTGAGGTACCAACTAACTGTGAAAGCAAAATCTTGCCACCCTAAAGCAATCTTAATTTCCTAACTTTCTTTTTTTTGATAGAGTTTTGCTCTGTCATCCAGGCTGGAATACAGAGGCGCAATCTCAACTCACGGCAACCTCTGCCTTCTGGGTTCAAGTGATTCTCCCGCCTCAGCCTCCCTAGTAGCTGGAATTACAGCCTGAGCCACTGCACTCAGCCTCGTTACTTTCATGAAATAAGTAAACAAAATACATTAATCTAGTGGAAACAGATGTGCTACTGAAGAACTATCTTTGAAGTAATCATTTTAAGATGTCGCTGACCTATGAATTCTATGGTCTCAGGTATGGCAACATTGAAAAATCTCCATCCCTTGGTTAAGATTCCATTCACCATCCATTCACGCAACAGATTATGAGTGCCCTTACTGTGTGCATGATATATGCTAGGTGCTGTAACAAAATTTAAAATCTCATCGCTGTCCTCCAGATGCTTACATTGCCCTCGAGGATGTTGTACTACAATTACATAAGGTACGTCACATCATCAATGATAAAAACTGCTGTGAGTTCAGAAAAAAAGGCAAGCACTTCCTAAAGGAAGCAGTGTCTGAACCACAAGCCTGAAAGCTGAATCAGGTTCCAATAAAGTCAGAAAAATTAAGCCTTCCAGAGAGAAGAAACAGTTCAAATGCAGAAAGAGAAACATTCTTTCTCCACTTAATGTTAAGTACAGAAAATTAAGAGTACCAAGTAAGTCTAATCAAATTTGAGAAAAATATTTTGCAATTCTCTAGAAATAATTTTTTCTTATTTACACAATTGTTAAAAAAACTTTTTAGCCGGGTGCGGTGGCGCGTGCCTAGAATCCCAGCTACTCAGGAGGCTGAGGTGGGAGGATTGCTTGAGCCCAGGAGTTCTGGGCTGTAGCGCGCTATGCCGATCGGGTGTCCGCACTAAGTTCGGCATCAATATGGTGACCTCCCGGGAGCGGGGGACCACCAGGTTGCCTAAGGAGGGGTGAACCGGCCCAGGTCAGAAATGCAGCAGCTAAACACTCCCGTGCTCATCAGTAGTGGGATCACACCTTGAATACCCTCTGCCCTCCAGCCTGGGCAACATAGCCAGACCCTGTCTCTTTAAAAAAAAAAAAAAAAAAAAAAAAAACTTAAAAAAAAATTGAGTCTCACTCTGTCAGCCAGGTTGGAGTGCAATGGTGCAATCTCAGTTCACTGCAACCTCTACCTCCCAGGCTCAAGCAATTCTCCCCCTTCAACATCCTGAGTAGCTGGGACCACAGTGGTACAAGACCACACCCGGCTAATTTTTTGTATTTTTGGTAGAGACGGGGTTTTGTCACGTTGCCCGGGCGGGCCTCGAACTGCTGACCTCAAGGGATCCGCTCACCTCGACCTCCCAAAGTGCTGGGATTACAGGTGTGAGCCACTGTTCCTAGCAAAAATCTATTTTCAAGTTTCTCAAATAACTAAGTCTGTAAAATACTGCAGAGGTGTTACCTTGAAGAGCCAGAGCTGTCTTTCCATAACCATTTATAAAGAAAAAAAAATTATCATGGTGACATGCATGTCATGCTTCCATTTAAACAGGGTTTTAAAAATAGCATGGGGGAGAAGAGAGAAAACTGGCTTTAGAATGAGACAGACTTGGGTTTTGAAACTCAGCTCTTACTAGCAAGTTGGACCTTCAAAAGTTCCTTCTCTGGACGTCAGTTTACTCATTCGTAAAAAGGAAGACAGCTCCTCTGTAAGCAACTCTGACTAGGGACAGAATGTGTTTTACAGCATCCTGAAGTACTTAATATTTCCGTTAGTTTCTTTAATAAGGGAAGTAATCATTAATAAGCTATTCCACAAGCTGGAATTCTACAACAAAACTAATCAAAATGAGAAAGTAACTGACCCAGAGCATCACGTAAACCTTCATACCTCACTACTTTATATGCTATTACATTCGCCTATAGGTACAGAGACCGTCTTCTAAACCACTGCTGAGCATGGTACAAAAGCCATCGCCTGTGACATTCTGTACCTTTTGGTTTGATTCCTCTTCCCTTGAACGGGTAAAACGTGTAAGCTAACACAAACCTGTCGCAGTCCGCTGGCCATCACTTAGGTTATTCCACCACCTGTTAATCTAAAACAGATGGAAAATTGCGTATCACCATAGGTGAGAGATTTCAGGCTACGAAAGTGAAAAACCAGAAGAAAATAAAATGCCTTGCACATAGAGGAGGACTTTCTCTTCTGTAAAAATCACTGGTGGCCACAGACATAATCAATATGTGGTAGAGTGGAAAAGGGATGCGTTTTATTGTCAGGCAGCCCACATTCTCCACACAGAACCACTGGATAGCTCTGGGACCACAGACCATTACTTCTAAACTTCAGTTTCCCGACACATGAAATGAGACAGTAATAGATACCTAGCACTGTTGTCACGAGGAGTAACAATAACGTAAAGCCCTTAGCACACTCACAGACACAGACAGGTACCAAGGAAGTGTTCATACCAAGGTCCTATATTTTAAAATTCTGAGAATATTGTCTACTAAATTACGCTTTTTAAAAGATGTAGTAATGGTACTGGAGTTTAGTAAAAAGAGGAGTGTCCTAATTTTTCAGGGATACATGTTGAAAATTTCATGCATGAAATATATCCAGAATTTGCTTTACCATAATACAAGGGTAGAGATGGAAGGGATAAAAGGGAAATAGATGAAAAACAAAATTGGTCCTGTGTTGGTAAACACTGAAGCTGGGTGATAATGATTCATCACACTATTCTCTTTACTTTTGTATCTGCTTGAAATTTTCCACCATTAAAGTTTTAAAATAAAAAATATATTCTAACTATGAAACCAAACGAGACTTTGTTATTAAAAATAAGAATCCAAGGTAAAAGAAATTACAGATTAGTATGCATGATTCCACGTTTGTTTGTTTGTTTGTTTTTTTGAGACAGGATTCCCCCCCCAATGTTGCCAAGGCTGGTCTTGAATTCCTAGGCTGAATCAGTCCTCCCACCTTTGCCTCTCAAAGTGCTGGGATAACAGGTGTGAGCCACCACACCCCGAAGATTTCATTTCTATAATTACAATTACACTGTGTATGAGCTCCCAGATCTTACTTCATATAGAGTGATACGAAAGGGGTTCCCAGGACTTTCACGTTTCCATGTTAAATTCACATGTTGTTTCAATCTGCTTTAACGGTCATAGGTTTTATACATTAAACCTATCATTAGTTTAATTCCATTATAAACAAATCAATCTTTAAATGAAGATTATGTATACTGTGTCATTTTTCACCACTGTCAAGAACCATCTGGGTATATTTGGATATCAAAACTTCATGTGGAGACATGTGCTGGAAACCTTTAACTTTCTAAGAGTTCCAGGATAACGCAATAGGTCAGTTTTACTGTCTTCTCAAATACATTGTACTGAATAAAAGCCTATTGCTAGTTATTGTCATTTTCACCTGCAAATATTATCCACTGTTCTTCTGGCATAAAGCTTCTCTAACACAGACAGGGCTCGTGCTGCCTGAATGTGCCCATGGGAAAACTAGGAGGAGTGAATTCCCTACTGAGAGAAAACTCAAACCATCATTAGTAACAAGAAAATGCAAGGCTTCCTTCCCAGGCTCTTGCTGGCCAGGACCGCATTGCTCCTAGGAAGGGGAAAGGTAAACATATCAACCCACTCTCCAGGTTGGAAGGGCAATTGTGTCATAAAAATCAAAAGTACTTGAAACTAAATGGGCCTGAAACCACATATTAACTACAGTCTCGGTGTTCAATATGTATTGGTAAGTAAAAGAAATATTTATATGTTTTATCTAAAAGCAAACATTTTTAAGAAATCAGTTAAAGAAGAGGGCCATCAACTCACATATAAAGTAAATGAAAAGCTTTAAAAGCTCCATATTTCTATTTTTTTTTAAATTTCACCTTAAGCACAGAGACACTGAACAGCAGGTATTTACCACAGGTGTGTAAATATCATGTCACTGACAAACGTTTAAAACTCCTCTTGGGGAGAGGCATGGTGGCTCACACTTGTAGAATTCCAGCACTTTGGGAGGCCAAGGTGAAAGGATCACTTGAGGCCAGGAGTCCAAGACCAGCCTGGGCAAGAAAGTGAGACTCCCATCTCCACAAATATGAAATAATTCGCCCAGCATGGTGGTGCCTGGCTGCAGTCCCAGCTACTCGGGAGACTGAGGCGGGAGGACTGCTCAAGCCCAGAAATCTGAGGCTTCAGTGAGCTATGATCGCATTACCGCACTGAAGCCTAGGTGACAGAGTGAGACCCTCTCTCTTAGAAAAAAAAAAAAAAAATCACTTGGTAACTCTACCCCTAAGACATGTATATTTTGAAAAATTCTCTGCAGTTCAAATATGTACTCTAAAGCCGGGGTTTCTCCATGCCCCGGCTGCTGACCAGTAGTGGTCCGTGGCCTGTTAGGAACCGGGTCACATAGAGGGGAGAAAATTACCACTAGCGTTCTGGCTCCCGTCAGATCAGCAGCTACATTCGGTTCTCATAGGAACGCAAACCCTACTGTGAGCTGCACATGCGAGGGATCTAGGCTGCGTGCTCCTTATGAGAATCTAGTGCCTGATGGTCTAAGGTGGAACAGTTTCATCCCAAAACCATCTGCCCCCTGCAACCCTGATCTGTGGAAAACTTGTCTTGCATGGAACCAGTCCCTGGTGCCAAAAAGGTTGGGGACTGCTGCTCTCAAGTAATCCAGCAAGGTGACCCAAGTATAAGAAAGAGTGGTCTTTAAACTTTAGTAGAGCCGAGACATCCTCCACACAGAAACATTAACAACTTAATTTTTTTTTTTTTTTGAACCGTCTCACTCTGTCACCCAGGCTGGAATGCAGTGGCGTGATCTTGGCACACTGCAACCTCTACTTTCCAGGTTCAAGCAATTCTCCTGCCTCAGCCTCCTGAGTAGCTGGAATTACAGGCATGTGCCACCAAGCCCAGCTAATTTTTGTATTTTCAGTAGAGACAGGGTTTCACCATGTTGGCCAGACTGGTCTCGAACTCCTGACCTCAGGTGATCCACCCACCTCAGCCTCCCAAAGTGCTGGGATTACAGGTGTGAGCCATGGCGCCTGGCAAATTTTTTTTTTTTTTTTTTTTTTTTTTGAGATGACGTCTCACTCTGTCAACCCAGATTGGAGTGCAGTGGCACAATCTCATCTTACTGCAACCTCCACATCTCGGGTTCAGGCGATTCTCCTGCCTCAGCTTCCAGAGTAGCTGGGGCTACAGGCATGCACCACCACACCCAATTAATTTTTGTATTTTTTTTTTTTTGAGACAGAGTCTGGTTCCATCGCCTGGCTGGAGTGCAGTGGCATGATCTTGGCTCACTGCAACCTCTGCCTCCTGGGTTCAAACAATTCTCCTGCCTCAGCCTCCCGAGTAGCTGGGACTACAGGCGCATGCCACCACGCCTAGCTAATTTTTGTATTTTTAGTAGAGACGGAGTTTCACCATGTTGGCCAGGATGGTCTCGATCTCTTGACCTCGTGATCCACCCGCCTCGGCCTCCCAAAGTGCTGGGATTACAGGTGTGAGCCACTGCGCCCGGCCAATTTTTGTATTTTTAGTAAAGATGGGATTTCACTATGTTGGCCAGGCTGGTCTCGAGCTCCTGACCACCTTGGCCTCCCAAAGTGCTGGGATTATAGACTTGAGCGACCGTGACTGGCTGACATTAACATTTTTAACAACTATCTGAGGTGATTTTGGATGCACGTGGGTTAGAGGGCCAGAATTCTTGGAACACTGTCAAGTACGACACCAGACATATAAAACAGTAATAAATATTTACTGTGAAGAATACTAAGTGCACTGACTTGACATCTATTCATCTGATGTTGCCATTAACTAAAAGCACTTCATAATAACCAGACTTCAAAACTTGGGATTGCCAGTTCAGTAGCTACAGTAAACTACAATCTCTAGTGTATTTCAACATAGCTAGCGGAGAATAATTCAAATGTATCTAGCGTAAAGATAAATGTTTAAGGTGACATATTCCAATTACTCAGATTTAATTGCTACACATTATGCATATGCATCATGTACACTGAAAATATGTGCGTCTATTATGTATCAGTTTTTTAAATCATGATCAGCTAGAACGAAGAAAGCAGTGTTTATCTTTACCTCCTTTCTGAAATCTCCTTTTTGTGGTCTTATGCTATCCAACCAATCAGCTTTTATACCATCACAATAACTCTAGATCCTGGATTTCAGTGATTCATATTGCCAAACAGCAGCTGATTCAAATGTACAGCCTGTAAACTATATAAAATTAGAAATATTAAAAAATAAATTTAAAAGGGAAATAGAGCTATACATATTTCCAAGGACAATACTTCATTTTGCTTTTTACGAACCAACAGAAGGAATACCTGGCACAGTGAAATCTAATAAGTGAAAAGGATTTTTTTTTTTTTTTTTTTTTAGACAGTTTTGCTCATCTTCCAGGCTGGAGTGCAATGGTGCAATCTCCGCTCACTGCAACCTCCGCTTCCCGGGTTCAAGCAATTCTCCTGCCTCAGCCTCCCAAGTAGCTGGGATTACAGGCGCCTGTCACCACACCTAGCTCATTTTGTACTTTTAGTAGAGATGGGGTTTTGCCATGTTGGCCAGGTTGGTCTTGAAATCCTGAACTCAGGTGATCCACCTGCCTCGGCCTCCCAAAGTGCTGGGATTAGAGGCATGAGCCATCATGCCCCACCGAAAAGGACATTTTATTGTTTCCCATTTTATTAACTTCACAGTGTGCTGGGGCCTGTTTCCAGCTATAAATCCTCAAATAAAACTGAAAACACCAACTTAACACCACTTGAAATGCTGTACCAAATGAGGCCCGTAAGTTTATTCTCTAAGGCTTACATAGAGGGCCAGATTCTAAAAGCAAGTATTACATTCAGACGCTATAATCAGAACTCATGAGCCCAGCTCCTTTTGATCTCTTCCACCTGTCCTTACTTTCAGGGAGCCCAAACGGGACAAAGTATTTTAACACTGCATTTGTAGCAAGGTAGGTAACTCCTAGCGAAGTGCGCTCTTACCCCAACAGTAAAAAAGAATGGTTTGATGAGAGTCCTTATAGGATAGGGAGAAAGATAAAAGGCTGTTTCCTCCACGGCAGGAATCAAAGCACTTCTCTAGTATGCTTCACCACTTGTCGCTGTGTGTGATCTTTGAGGATCAACCTTCCTGGGTGCTTTTCTGAAGCCACATTTTTGCTGAACAAAGAAGTTAAACTTATGGGGCAAAAACAGATAAGGAACACAGCGGCGTCTCGCAAACAGCACCTTCTATGAACCTCCGCTTGGCCTGCATCACCACCATCTCAGCCTCTTCTCACTCTACAGTCCAAAAACAGCCAAGACTCCTACTCTCAGAATTCAAAGTCACAAAATTAAACCTTTCTGGAAAAGGTGACATACAAACCACAGCCACTTCAGAGGATGCTACTTTGGGCTATTACTTTGTATCAGTCAACAAAATAATTTGTATCCATCCTCCACACGGAAGAAATGAGAAAGCCTGGTAAAAAGCTAGAGAGCCCTAAATTATTGTTTTGAGACGGAGTCTCCCTCCATCACCCAGGCTGGGGTACAATCACTCCCTCCATCTCCCAGTGGTACGATCACGGCTCACTGCAGCCTCCATGTCTCAGTCTCGAGCGATCCTCCTGCCTCAGCCTCCTAAGCAGCTGGGACTACAAGCGTGAGCTCCCACACTGTTAGAATTTTTGTACCTTTTGTAGAGATGGGGTTCTGCCATGTTGCCCAAGCTGGTCTCGAACTCTTGGGGCTCAAGCAACCGTCCTGCCATGGCCTCCCAAAGTGCTAAAACTATAGCATGAGCCACGGTGCCACATCAGTTGTCACTTTTTTTTTTTTGAGATGGAGCCTCGCTCTGTCGCCCAGACTGGAATGCAGTGGTGCAATCACAGCTCACTGCAACCTCCACCTCCAGGGTTCAAGCAATTCTCCTGCCTCAGCCTCTAGAGTAGCTGGGACTACAGGTGCATTCCCCCATGCCCAGCTAATTTTTGTATTTTTACTAGAGAGGTGGTTTCACCATACTGGCCAGGCTTGTCTCGAACTCCTGACCTCATGATCCGCCCGCCTCGGCCTCCGAAAGTACTGGGATTACAGGTGTGAGCCACAGTGCCCAGCTGTCAGTTTCAATCAGCACAGAATGACTTCTGGTTTTTTTGTTTAAAGTTTGGTCAATTTCTGGAACAAATACATGTATTGTCCTTGAAGACATTCCAAATTCAAATAATTATTTCCTAAGCATTGACCGTTATAAATTAATACACTCCTCCCACCTCTCCCACTCTTTATTTCACTGTTTTGGGGACATCCATCAAATGTATTTGTTAGTTCTTACCCCAACAGTAAAAAAAAAAAAAAAAATCTTTGTTGTTTGAGTCCTTACAGCTTGACCTCCTCAAAACATCCGACAATCCTGACCATGCCTCCCAGTCCTAGCTTCTGTAACAGGATTTCCTACTCTTCAACTTCACCTTTAATCCCAGGGTCTTCCCCTTTTCCTCTACCCTAGTTCCTCTACCCAATTCAAACTCAACCTATATACATTCTTGAAACATTCTTCTTTTTCTTTTGTAAAACTAACTTTCCCAGGTCACAAAGTAAAGATCCCTTCCTGTTTGTACCCTGAACACATTCTCTCTTATTATTATTATTTTGAGATAGAGTTTCACTCTGTCACCCAGGCTAGAGTACAATGACACAATCTTGGCTCACCGCAACCTCTGCCTCCCAGGTTCAAGTGATTCTCCTGCCTCAGCCTCCTTAGTAGCTGGGATTACTGGTGCCCACAACCACGCCCAGCTATTTTTTGTATTTTTAGTAGAGACGGGGTTTCACCCTGTTGG
The DNA here is from genome assembly GCA_004027835.1 of Alouatta palliata. Lineage (NCBI taxonomy): Eukaryota > Metazoa > Chordata > Mammalia > Primates > Atelidae > Alouatta > Alouatta palliata. The sequence continues at coordinate 90,391 of PVKV010006819.1, forward strand.
TCAGGCTGGCTGGTCTCAAACTCCTGACCTCAGGTGATCTGCCCACCTCGGCCTCGCAAAGTTCTGGGATTACAGGAATGAGCCACCATGCCCGGCTATCCCTTAGTATAAGGGATAATAATGCACATATTATTATATAAGGAATATTATAATATCCCTTCTAGAAGGGGGTGTGTTCAGAGATAACATTATATATAATGCATAATATTCAGGAGGAATATCATGACATATTATCCCTAGTGGCCTAAAGTCTCCTCAAAAGCAGAGATCGGACAGGTCCATTGTCTTTGTATCCCAGTCCCTAAAACAAGCGCACATTTGGTTGAATTTTTTGTGGCCTGAATGACTTCTAAGCAGGTAAATGATTCAAATTTGTTTCTTTAGTCCTAACCTGTGGGTAACCCCCCATATAGGCACCGAGTAATGAGAGCTAAGCAGATCCCTGGCACAGTTAGGGCTTGAAGAATATCTCACTTTATAGTGTTACTACTCAGCTGTTTCCTCTTATATACTCCTTTACATAATCATATATTAGTTTATAGAATTAGGGCTTGAAGAAGCCCTTTATATAATGCTCTATATATAATCATATAACAGCTGATAGTATGAGTGCCTAAAGAATATTTCCCTACATATATGCCTATAATTATATCTGAGTTCATAATCGGAGGAATGCCTAGAGTGGACACAGTGCAGAGCATGAATTAAGGAATAAGCAGTCTATAATCAGAGGAATGCCTAGAGCAGACACAGTGCAGAGCATGATTTAAGGGGAAAACAGTTATACCAGGACAAGAATCCATGGCCCAGGCGGCAGCGTTCAGTATCGTAAAGATACCCGCTGTATGGCAGGCTTGGGGCGAGAGTCACTCCTCCTGATAAAGGAGTTGTAGGACCCTGCTCCAGTTCTTGTGGCAGGCTGCCCTCAGAACGGCAAACCACCTTGGTGACTGTGAACTTTATCAGCTCTTGCTACTGTGCTGCTTGAAAAGCATCTTCCCATAGAACCCATTGGAAGCTGCCAGAAGGTGGCAGTAACCTTGACAGCTCTGTCACTGCTTTGTGACTTAAAGCATCCTCCTATAAATCTTCTTAGAAGTAGTTTGCCCATAGATAGAAGTATTGCACACTGCACCTTCTTCACTGCGCACGGCCCACCTTCAAGCCTCGGTGACCTAATGGGGGTGGACCCCTTACTGCACACGGCCCTTGCCTTCATGGGAACGGGCTCTTACTGTGCACTGTCCCCCTCCTGGCCTAGGTGACCTAATGGGGATGGACTCCATGTTTTATTGTTCACGACCCTATCGCTATCCTTAAAGACGATTTTACTCACTGCCCTGCCTCCTAACTTATACACAATAAATACTCATGCTTCTGGACATTCGGGGCCTCGCCTGACTCCGCTTATAGGTGGCGTGGCCCCCCGAGCCCAGCTGTGTTTTCCTTGTACTTCTGTGTCCTGTCTCTTTATTTCTCAGATCCTGCACCTCAGCACAGCATAAGGCTCACCCCACGACCCTGTGGGGCCATCAGCCCTACACTAACCTCAACTTTCTACTCTGGCATTTCCAACTGTGTATTGAATACTGCTATTTGGATATGCTCCCCATTTCTTTAAAACCAATATACTCCAAATAGAACTAATTCATTCTCCTCTACGAACACCTCCATCTCTGATGTACTCTTTCAGTAGGACCACAGTTTTCTCAGTTACTGAGGTTAAAAATCTAGACTGGGCATGGTGACTCACACCTGTCATCCCAGCACTTTGGGAGGCCGAGGAAGGCAGATCACTGAAGGGGAGGAGTTCAAGACCAGTCTTGGCCAACATTGGGAAACCCCGTCTCTACTAATACAAAAGTTAGCTGGGTGTGATGGTATGCACCTGTAATCCCAGCTACTCTCGAGGCTGAGGCAGGAGACTCTTTTGAACGTGGGAGGTGGAGGTTGTAGTGAGCAAGATGACACCAGTACACTCCAGCCTGGGCAACAGAAACCCTGTCTCAAAAAAAAAAAAAAATCTAGAAGTCATTTTGGAATCCCTTTCCTTTACTCTTATCCAATTAAAAGCCAACTGTATCCAACACGCTTCTAAAATTCCTGGTCTAGTCCCTTAGCTCATGCCTGGATCATGTCAACCGTTTCCTTAACTTTAAAACTTTAACCTGTTGTATCTTTTTCTTGCCTAACACTGCTTTTCCTCAACATTCACTAGTTTCTCAAATGTCCTCTTAGAGGGCCCAAAATCTCTTCCTAGTTCCAATACTACTCCTTAGCTCCTCCCTTCTGGCCTGGAATACACCGTTTCCTAGCAGACCTCCTTGCTTCCAGTATTGCCCCGCTCCAAGCACACCCTTCACACTGTATTAAGCCCAAGTATAACGTTCCCTGCTTTAACCCCACAGTAACTTCTCATCACCCTTAGCCGGCACACATCCTTAAACCTGACCCCTTCCTCTCTTGCCAATTTCTTCCTCCGCCACCTCAAACCCTCCCTACAGCCGTGATACTGACTTTCTTGCAGTTCCTGTGATCTCCCTTGCTCTCTTACCTATGACAATGCTACTCAATGCTACTTACCTCCCATCATTCTATATTTAATAACTCTCCCTCTTACTAAAATCATCAGTTTATTTACAGCCAAGTATATTCCTGGTATAATTTTTAAAGTGGCAGATGTTAACTTTGCAGTTAGATTTAATTTGTTTTTCTTTTCTGAGACGGAGTCTCGCTCGTGTCACCCAGGCTGGAGTACAATGGTGCGATCTCGGCTCACTCATATTTTGGTATATACTTCCCTCTGTTTAACTTGTTTGGGCCCTTCGGATTTCAGTTAATATATCTTCTCCTCCAGGAAGTCTGCCAAAGCTGCCCCAGGCTGGGTACTTCTCTCCTTTGCACTTGTAAAGTTCCAAAGCAGTTTTTTAATACTTATCTCCATGATTGCCCGTGCCTCCATTACAGTTTTATATATTTACCATGAAGTCTAGTCCCAATAAAAGGTCAATAATTATCTGTTAGAATAAAAAGATCAAAAACTGATTTCGTTTTATTTTGAATAACTCAAAGTAAGCTGGGTCTATTCAGTAAGATAAGGAAAACTGGGAGCCTCAAAACAGCCAACTGAAGATAAGAGATGAACAATTCCATCTGGGGTACTCCTTAAAACGCTTGCAGTCATGGCAGCTTTATTCCTCTAGCTAAAAACTGAAACTTACATTTCCATTAACAGAAGAAATTCTGTGGTGTTTTCATATAATGGAACATTACACGTGGCCAAATAAAAGGAAAGAAACTAAGAAAGAACTAATCAGGGGCTGGGCACGGTGGCTCATGCCTGTAATCCCAGCACTTTGGGAGGCCGAGGCGGGCGGATCACGAGGTCAAGAGATCGAGACTATCCTGGTCAACATGGTGAAACGCCGTCTCTACTAAAAATACAAAAAAATTAGCTGGGTGTGGTGGCACGCACCTGTAGTCCCAGCTACTCGGGAGGCTGAGGCAAGAGAATTGCTTGAACCCGGGAGGTGGAGGTTGCAGTGAGCCGAGGACATGCCATTGCACTCCAGCCTGGCACCTGGTGACAGAGTGAGACTCTGTCTCAAAAAAAAAAAAAAAAAGAACTAATCAAACATCCTGGATAACTCTCAAAAACACTGTTGAGCAAAAGCAGCCAAACACAAAAGAATACGTAATATGTGATTCTGTGACTTCCACTGCTAAGACGTTGACAGACAAATCTGCTGTGATAAACGTCAGAAAAGCGATTGCCTGGAATGGGTGGGGCTTGACGGGAAAGCAACAAGAGGAAACTTTCTGGGATGATGGCCATCTTTTCTTGATTTAGGCGATGGTCACACAGGTATATACATTCATCAGAATACACTGGCTGTATATTCAACACTTACACATTTTACTATATGTAAATTATATCTCAATAAAGTATTGTAAAGATGCTCATATGATGTCCAGGTGGAGGTATCTTAACAGGCATTTGAGACAAATGAAACTCAGAACAATGGTATAGCTCCTACCACTATTACTTGTCTAGAATGTCCTTTCTCTTCAGCACTGAGACCACGCCTCAATTCAACTCAAATCACAGTGAGGAAAGCGATGATAAATTTGACATGAGATTTTAAATTCAGAATGTATCCCTCCAAATAAGTGATATTCCTTTCAAAGAAATGTATTACAGAAAAAGCAGAAAAGGTTTGAATAAGTTCATCTATTTTGGAAAGTTATGAACTTATTCAACCAATGGTACTCTAAATGGCTCTTAACTCCCTTCAGAGCCTGTGACCAGTCTTGTAAATTAGCTTTAAATTAGCTATTTAACAGCCTTTAGCAAACCCTGCTAAATAGCTAATTCCAAATCTATTTCCAAACCTTTCCCCTTGCCTGCTTTTTCTGTAATAGGAAATATCGTCACTTTTCCAGCCTCCCGGATAGCTAGTGGTAACCATAACACACAGAATTGTGGCCAAATGAGACTTAAGAATTTTTCAAAGTCCTCCTGGAAAGGTTTTGCTTACTTGATAAAAATGGTCACCATCAGTCATGTCAACCCCGCCCCCCTTCTTTCCACCTTAAATAAGGCTGCAATGCCTAGAGATGGGGCAGTCTTCTCAAACGCCAAGAGAAAGGCCAACTGATTCAGACACTAACCTTGACATTTTTGAGCCTCTGAGCAAAGACAGCAGCCACTTACCTCCTATCATTCTATATTTGATAAATAACTCTCCGTCTTACTAAAACCACCAGTTTATTTACAGCCAGGTATATTCCTGGTATAATTTTTAAAGTGGCAGATGTTAACTTTGCAATTAGATTTGTCTTTTTTGAGACAGAGTCTCACTCGTGTCACCCAGGCTGGAGTGCAATGGTGCGATCTCAGCTCACTGAAACCTTCACCTCCCAGTTTCAAGCAATTCTCCTGCTTTGGTGGAAGAGATCTGCCCGCCTCGACCTCCCAAAGTGCTGACATCACAGGCATGTGCCACCGTGCCCGGCCGGCTTTGATTTTTCATTAAAGATACCAAAGTAACTTGGAGATAGGTCTAGTTAGTAAAGCGGTAATTAATCAAAACAAGTAATGCCACTTTGGGCCAAAACAAAGGTGTATCATAAAGTAATAGGAATATATTCACCATAAAGATGACAAGTGGCCAGTCAGGCACGGTAACCCCAGCACTTCAGGGGCTTAGGCAGGAGGATCACGAGAGATCAGGAGTTCGAGACCAGCCTGGTCAATGTGGTGAAACCCCATCTACACTAAAAATACAAAAATTAGCTGAGTATGATGCCACCTGTAATCCCAGGGACTCGGGAAGCTGAGGCAGGAGAAGCATTTGAACCCAGGAGATGGAGGTTACAGTGAGCCAAGATTGCACCACTGTACTGCAGCCTGGGGAACAGGGCAAGACTCCGTCTCAACAATTAATTAATCAATCAAGAAATGATGGCAAATCATAACCCAGTACTGTTGATTCCTAGCATTTGTCACGTACTAGACCAAGAAATACAAAGGATGAGAATCTTTTACATTTCCAACAGCTTCATACTATTCAACCGATCCAAATGAAAGGTTACTTCTACATGTCACCAATTCACTTACAATTTTGAAGCACAAGTTTTAAAAGGAATATAAACACACGAGGTTGGGAATCTGGACTTGAAGCAAAGCCAGACCTTTTTGCCTAAAATATTTACCATGAGGATCTTACCAGAAATGTGTGTCAGGCTGAGGACACTAAGAGCACATTACACAAGCTGGCCCCAGGGTCAGGTTCAGAGCTTATCAGATGCAGCACACACATACTGAATACATTACGCACACAGGCATAGCTCGCTTTAAGGCATTTCACGGATATCCCGTTTGTTACCCAGATTGAAGGTTCGTGGCAATCACACATCTAGCACGTCTTCTGGCACCATTTCTCCGACCGCATGTGCTCAATTGGTGGCTCGGTGTCACCTTTTGGTATTTCTTACAACACTCCCCATTTTTTCCTATGTGTTATGGTGACTTGTCATCAGTGACCTTTGATGTCACTTCTGAAATTGTTCTGGGGTGCCACAAACCATGACCATACGAGACACTGAACTCAATGCTGTGTAGGTTCCGACTGCTGCCCCAACCGGGCAGTGCCCACCGTTCCCTCTCCTTGGGCCTCTCTGTCCCCTGAAACACAACAATTTGAAACTGGGTCAATTAATAATCCTCAATTGCTTTTAAGTGTTCAAGTAAAAGGATCAGTCGCATCTCTCACTTGAAATCACTACTTTTTTTTTTTTTTTTTTTTTTGAGACAGCGTTGCTCTATTGCCCAGGTTGGCTGGAGTGCAGTGGTGTGATCTCGGCTCACTGCAACCTCTACCTCTCAGGTTTAAGCAATTCTCCTGCCTCAGCCTCCCAAGTAGCTGGGACTACAGGTGCCCACCACCACACCCAGCTAATTTTTTTTAGTAGACGGGGTTTCACCATGTTGGCCAGGCTGGTCTTGAAGTCCTGACCTGAGGTGATCCGCCCACCTCGGCCTCCCAAAGTGCTGGGATTACAGGCGTGAGCCACTGCACCCGGCCAACTAGAAATGATTACACTTAATGAACAAGGCATGTCAAAAGCTGAGATGGGCCAAAAGCTAAGCCTCTGTCACAAATAGTCAAGTTGTAAATGCAAAGAAATAATTCTTGCTGGGCACGGTGGCTCACACCTGCAACCCCAGCACTTTGGGAAGCTGAGGCAGGAAGATCACTTGAGTTCAGGAGTTTGAAACCAACCTGGGCACCATAGTGAAATACAAAAAAATTTAAAAATTAGCCAAGAGTGGCGGTTTGCACCTATAATACTAGCTACTAGGGAGGCTGAGGTGGAAAGATGGCTTGGGCCCAGGAGGTGAAGGTTGCAGCAAGCTACGCTCCAAACTGCACTCCAACCTGGGTGACAGAACTAGACCCTGTCTCAACAGCAGCAAAATTATTGAAGGAAATTTAAAGTGTTACTCCTGAGAACAGACAGTAGGCCAGGTGTAGTGGCTCACGCCTGTAATCCTAGCACTTTGGGAGGCCCAGATGGGCAGATCACCTGAGGTCAGGAGTTGGACATCAGTCTGGCCAACAATGTGAAACTCTGTCTCTACTAAAAATATAAAAATTAGCTGGGTGTGGTGGTGGGTGCCTGTAATCCCAGCTACTGGGGAGGCTGAGGCAGGACAATTGCTTGAACCTGGGAGGCAGAGGCTGCAGTGAGCCGAGATTGTGCCATTGCATTCCAGCCTGGGCGGCACAGCAAGACTCCATCTCTTTCCCCCCGAAAAAAATAAAAAATAGTAAGAAAGCAAAACAGCCGTACTGCCGACATGGAGAAAATTACAGTAGTCCGAACAGAAGATCAAATCAGCCACAACATTCCCTTAAGCCACAGTCAATCCAGAGCAAGACTCTAACTCTCTTCCATTCTGTGCAAGCTGAGCAAAGCGAGGAAGCTACAGGAAAAAAGTTTGAAGCTAGCAGAGGTCGATTCATGAAGTTTAAGGAAAGAAGCTGTCTCTATAACATGTAAGTGCAGCCTGAAGCAGGAAGTGCTCATGTAGAAACCACAGCCACTTATCAAGCAGATCCTAAGGTGAAGGTGGCTCCACGAAACATGTGCAATGGAGATGAAACAGCCTGCTATGAAGAAGAGGCCATCTAGAACTTTCATTGCTAGAGAGTAGGCAACGCCGGCTTCAAGGCTTCAAAGGACAGGCTGACTTTATTAGGCACTAATGCCGTTGGTGACTGAGTTGAAGCCAATGCTCATTTACTATTCTGAGAATCCTAGAGCCCTTAAAAAAAGACGCTCAACTACTCTGCCCGTTCTCTAGAAACCCAACAGCAAAGCCTAGATGACAGCACAGCACATCTGTTTACCGCATGGTTTACTGAATATTTAATTTTACTTTATTTTTGAGATGGAGTCCCACTGTGTCCTCCAGGCTGGAGTGTAGTGGCACTATCTCGGCTCACTGCAACCTCCACCTCCCAGGTGAGGCGATTCTCTTTCACTGGAGAATGTAGCTGGAATTTCAGGCGCCCGCCACCATGCCCAGCTAATTTTTGTATTTGTAGTAGAGACGGGGTTTCCCTATGTTGGTCAGGCTGGTCTCAAACTCCTGACCTCAGGTGATCTGCCCACCTTGGCCTCCCAAAGTGCTGGGGTTACAGGCGTGAGCCACTGCACCCAGCTATTTTTATTTTTTGAGATGGAGTCTCACTCTGTCACTCAGGCTGGAGTGCAGTGGTGCGATCTCAGCTCACTGCCACCTCTGCCTCCCAGGCTCAAGTGATTCTCATGCCTCAACCCTCTGAGTAGCTGGGATTACAGGCACCTGCCATCACATCTGGCTAATTTTTGTGTAGAGATGAGGGTTTTACTATGTTGGCCAGGCCGGTCTCAAACTCCTGACCTCGGGTGATCCACCTGCCTTGGCCTCTCAAAGTGCTGTGATTACAGGCACGAGCCACCATGTCCGAATATTTTAAGCCCAATGTTGAGATCAAATGCTGAGGAAAAAAAAAGATTCCGTTAAAAATATTACTGTTCATCGACAGTGTGTCTGGTCATCCAGGAGCCCAGCTGCACAGGTACAAGATGAGTGTTGTTTTCATGCCCAGTGCACCATCCATTCTGCATGCACATGGATCAAGGAGTAATTTCACTTTCAAGTCATTTAAAAAATGTGTTTTGTTTCTTTTTTTTTTTCCTAAGAAATGTATTTTGTAAGGCAACAGCCACAGAGATTGATTCTTCCAATGGATTTGGGCAAGGTAAATTGAAAAGTTTCTGGAAAAGATCTACCATTCTAGATGTCACCAGGAACTTTCACAATTCATGAGAGGAGGTCAAAATATCAGCATTAACAGGAGTTTTGGAGAAGTTGATTAAAACACTCAAATATGACATTGTGGGGTTCAAGACTTCAGCAGAGTAATTAACTGCAAATGTGGTAGAAATAGAGAACTAAAGGCTGAGCGAGGGGGCTCACACCTGTAATCCCTATACCTTGCGAGGCTGAGGTGGGGGGCCGGGAACACCTGAGGTCAGGAGTTTGAGACCAGCCTGGCCAATACGATGAAACCCCATCTCTACTAAAAATGTAAAAAAGTTAACCCGACCTGGTGGTGGGTGCCTATAATCCCACCTACTTAGGAGGCCGAGACAAGAGACGCACTTGAACCAGGGAGGCAGAGGTTGCAGTGAGCCAAGTCGCACCACTGCACTCCAGCCTGGGTGACAGGGACGAAACTCCATCTCAAAAACAAACAAAAAGAAATATCCAGACAACTAGAACTAGAAGTGGAGCCTGACGATGTGTCTGAATTGCTGAACCTCATTATAAACCTTGAATAGGTGAGAAGTTACTCCTTAGGGATGAGCAAAGAAAGTTTCTTGAGATGGAAGCTATTCCTGGTAAAGACGCTGTGAACACTGGTGAAACCACAACAAACGGTTTCGATTACATCAACTTAGTTGATAAAGCAGCAGCACAGTTGGAGAGGATTCACTCCTACTTTGAAAGAAATTCTGCTGTGGATGAAATGCTGTCCAACAGCATCGCATGCTACCGAGAAATCTTTTGTGAAAGGAGTCAATCGATGTGGCAAATTTCATGTTTGAAGAAATCGCCCCACCCCTGCCCCCCCAACCTTCAGTAACCACCACTCTGATCAGCCCACAGCCATCCACAGAGGCAAGACCCTCCACCAGCAGAAAGATTACAACACACTGAACGCTCAGATGATCATTAGAATATTTTAGTAATAAGCATTTGTAAATTAAGGTGCCTACATTGTCTTTGGGCGTAGTGCTATTACCTACTTAACAGACTGTAGTATAAACATAACTTTTATATGCACCGGGAAGTGCAAGATCTTGTGTGACTTGCTTCACTGCGGTGGCGTGGAACCACACACACACTGTCTCTGAGGTACGCCTGGACCGGGAGTTACATGCGGACATACAGAGCTTGTTGGAGAGAATGAGGTACTAGGTCTTGGCTCACTGAACTTACTACCTCAGGTGCATTTATATGCTGCAGGGATTAGAAAGTCAAAACTGTTTCCCAGGCCTCCTTGTGTTAGGGTTCCAGATGTGATCGGGGGTGCTGATCATGTATACTGGTAGCACGCTGGAGTTCAGAATGGAGTCTATGAAGATGGGAGGCACCGATTTTGCTAGCGGGAATAACGGAGGCAGGACAGATCTTTCTCTGATTAGCAGATCCTGATCTAACCGCAGCTCTCCCGGTTGTCCCATTTATTACTCATAACAAGCCACTCTAAAATACACTTGCTTAAAACCATTATTACTTTTATTTATTTATTTTTTTTGAGACAGAGTTTCACTCTGTGGCTCAGGCTGGAGAGCAGTGGACCAGTCTCGGCTCACTGCAACCTCTGCCTTCCGGGTACAAGCAATTCTGTCTCAACCTCGTGAATAGCTGGGACTACAGGCGCAGACCACCGCACCCAGCTAATTTTGTTTTTTTCAGGGGAGACAACGTTTCACCACATTGGTCAGGCTGGTCTTGAACTCCTGAGCTCAAGTGATCACCCGCCTAGACCTCCCAAAGATTACAGGTGTCAGCCACCGCGTCCAGCCTTTTTTTTTTTTTTTTTTTTTAAAGATGGGGTCTTGCTATCATGACCAGGCTAGTCTGGAACTCCTGGCTTCAAGTGATCCCCCCATCTCAGCCTCCCAAAGTGCTAGGATTATAGGCATGAGCCACCATGTCCAGCCTAAGACTGTAATTTCTTATTTCTCATGATTCTCTAGGTTAGCTGTCCTCAACCCACAACTAACCAATTCCACTGGTCTCCCCTGGATCACTCAACCAGCCAGGACTCTTGACTGCTTAACAGAGCTGGAGCGTCTAAGACGGCCTCGCTTGTACCTGGAGCCTCAGTGCGGGTTGTCTGCTGGTTGGTTCTCCTCCTGGTCCTTGGTATTCAGTAGTCTAGCAGGCGCCTCTGCCAGGACAGAGGGAGTG
>PVKV010006820.1:0-19807 GCA_004027835.1 Alouatta palliata
CCCTGCAGTCCAGTTTATACCGGTGTAGTTAGAACTGCCTCTGCAATGGCAAACTCCCTCCGTAGTGGCAGACTGCCTCAGTAATGGCGGACGCCCCTCCCCCACAGAGCTGGACCGTCCCGGGTTCAGCTGTGCTTGCTGTGAAACTCTCGATCCAGAGAGTTTCCAATGGCTGTTTTTTTGTGGGGGTGGGACCAGCTGAGCCTGATCACCTGGCTCTCTGCCTCAGAGCGCTTTTTTTTTTTTTTTAAGTTGAATGGTCACTGTCTCCCAGGTGTTCCCGCCGCCTGTTGAAAAGGCGCCGGGATCTGTGTGATTTCCCGTGCGGTGACCCACTGCGCTGGCTGAAACCGCAGGCGCTGGTGTTTTTTTGCCTGGGAAATCTCCTGGCCTGGCTGTCTGTTTCAGTCCCCTTTTTTAATCAAATGAATGTGGGGCTCTGCCTTCCCAGAGCTCCAATTTCCAGCTAAAACGGCACCCGGACTCACGTCTTTTGTATGGGGAACCGCTGCGCCGGGGCGCCGCTCCAAACAGTGGCGGCAAAAACAGCCACACCAGCGAAAACAGCCACGCCGGCCAAACCAGGTGTGCTGGCGACCCGTGGGGCTCCTCCCCCTGGGAATCTCCTGGTCTGTGGGCAATAAAAATCCGTCTGGGAATGTGGCGTCCACTCACCCTCCACGCTTTCACTGGGAGCTGCAATCCTCAGCTGCTCCTAATCGGCCATCTTGGATCTCTCTCTGCTTTACATATTTTTACAGACACCTCTTAGGACATGTAGCCAAAAGCCAAAAGCATTCTCTTCCTTTTCAGATTTCATCATTTTCTCCAGGCTCTGGGGAGGTTCTTCACAGGTGTCAAAATCCTGCTTGGCATGTGTTACAAAAGCAAACAGGTTTCTAATGAGATTTTACCTCCTGCCCATCACAAATTCCTCCACATTTCTTGCTCCCTGGAAGCTTTTAGGGTTTCTCAGCTGGTTCTGGCCCTGTTTTGGAAGCAGTTCCAGCAAATGTACCTAGAATTGCACAGTTGACTGGTAGAGAGAGGCCTGTCTTCCTCTCTTTCCTTCCTGAAACCAGTGTGCTGCTTCTACATCTAGGTTCCAGCTATGTTCTTGTGACCAGGCTGTCTCACCATAGTTCCTTCCCCTCTGATCCTTTAATTTTACCACAAACTTGGCTGCCTATTTGAAGAGATTTTCCATTTTGTCCTACATTTAATTTGGTTTAAGGTACAGAATTTGTTTTTCCCCCTAAAATGATGCCCAAGAGAAGCTTGCGAAGAGACTGAATCTTTAAACTGCCATGCAATCAACAACTGATTTGAGACAACTACTAGAGAGAGGGAAGAAGAAACATAAAAACCCAGTTACGGGGCCAGCCCTTGGCAGAACTGAGAAATTTCTAGCCAGGTTTTGATAGTTTAACCTTCACATACCTCTAGTGTATCAGGGGCCAAAATTGCCTTCTACCAGGTATGTCACACTCCAGAAACTTGGGGACTCACCTTCCTTTGATAGCTCAGTGACCCTCGAATTTTATTTTTTAAATGGAATCTCACTCTGTCTCCCAGGCTGCAGTGCAGTGGCATGATCTCGGTTCACTGCAACCTCCGCCTCCTGGGTTAGCAGTTGTCCTGCCTCAGGCTCCCAAGTAGCTGGCATTACAGGCACCTGCCACCACACGCAGCTAATTTTTGTGGGGTTTTTCTTTTGTTTGTCTGTCTGTTTGTTTTTTAGTACAGACGGGGTTTCACCATGTTGGCCAGGCTGATCTTGAACTCCTGACCTCAGGTGATCCACCCGCCTTGGCCTCCCAAGGTTTTGGGACTACAGGCATAAGCCACCATGCCTGACCCACTTTTAAGCTCTGGAACCACAAGGTTTTAGTAAAGGTGTAGTTCAAACAAAGAGGTAAAGGTGGAACCATATGCAATAACTTCATAATGGGGAGGAGGTGAGCTACCCCCAGACAAGGTCTTTTGTTTGTGGATAAGGAGACATTCTCTACCAGGATCCATGAGGTTTGGTGCAATGTTTTCATTAGGGGTGGGAGGATGACTCTCTTTTTAGTTTTTTAACACTCTCATACTGTGTATCCTCTCTTTTTCTAATAAGTATAATAGCTAATAGTGAAAATTATAGCACATATATCATGTGCCAGACATTGTAACAAGTGCTTTGTATGTATTTACCCAGGTAACAAACAACTCTGTGTGATAAATATTATCATTGTCTCAGTTTTTAGATGAAGAAACTGACGCATGGAATAAGTGGCACAAGGTCACCCAGCCAGTGAGGAGCAGAGCTGTTACAACATGCCCCATTTGTCCAAGCTCCCATGTGGCTTCTGTTGGTCCAATGTACTGTCTGCTGGTGGGTTAGATTAGTGCCTTCTTCTTCTTGGGATCCTGTATCTCTTTTGTTCATGGCACAGCCAGCTTTTCTGAACACTCTGGTTATGCTTTGAGGCCTATGCTTTAAAACAAAAATACTTGTCTTGGCTGAGACAATTTAGAAAACCACAAAAAAATTTTTAAAAACTTACAGTCACACTAAGTGATAGCACTCCTAAAACTGTCTTTTCATTAATTTTTCTGGGAATACTATTCCCTCTCAGACTTTCCTTCATAAAAAGGTCTTTAGAAGCTTACCAGTAAGTTATCTTTCCCTTCTTTGCCACTCAGAGATGGCTTCTTTATGAATTTCCTTCCAGAAACCATTTGTGCTTAGTTCTCCCAATTAAGTTACCAAGAAAGGTAAAGTGAAAGCCATACTTTAGCTCATTTTGTAAGTAATTTATGAAATAAATTCACAGTACTAGTGAGTGCTATTTTTATAGGTGAATATACCAGAATGCTGAACTGGACACTCTCAGAATTACACATTCTTCCAACCAAGCACAGTCTATAAACCAATGAAGTGTGATGCCACAAAAAAGAAACATTTATTTGTATGCACTGCTTTATCTCCCTAAAATAATAAAAGGAATTCTATTTTTGTCAGCTGTTTTTCTTTAATCAGTACACAACTCCCTCCTTCCTCTCCTGGGTCTGAGATGAGGCCATCGAATTTCCCAGTTTGCCCTACTGGAGAAATAACTGGAGGGAGGAAGAAGAAGGGAAAATGGCAGATTTAGGATTGATTTGTTTATGGTACTGTGATAACTCCTCCTGGAAACAGAAATGGGTGTGGGAAATGGCTTCTTCTTTCCTTCTTCCCTGTTGAATCCACTGACAATGAAGGTGTCACTGCATGGTCTTTCAAGAACAGGGTCAACGTATGGGATTTCTTGTAGGGAGTACCTTTTTGTTTTATCTCATGAGTAAACAAAGGGAAGGCATAAAGAAATTAGATAATATATATATTTTGAAGCCCCAAACAGCATGCCCTCTAGATGGTAAATAATAATTCCATTCTCCTTGCTCGTGATTGGCTTAGGAATAAGTATGTGATGTGATTCTGACCAATAAGACACCAGGTAGATTCCTCTTGGGCTTCTGGGGATGTTTCCTCACTCTTAAAAAGTGTCACACATAAGATACTGCTACACATCTATTTAAAACATCTTAGTCTGCTGGTAAAGATGTGAAGCAACTGGAACTCTTCTATAGCACTGGTGGAAATGTAAATGGTACAGCCACCCTGAAGAAAAATTTGACTGGTTCTTATAAACATATGCTTTCCATATGATCTAGCAATTGTACTCCTGGGTATACCCAGGGTTTCTCAATCTTGGCACTACTGACATCTCAGGCTGGCTAATTCATTTTTGTCAGAGGCTGACTGATATGGTTTGGCTGTGTCCCCATCCAAAATCTTATCTTGAATTGGAATCCCCATAGTCCCTATAATCTCCTTCCCGGCCCCCCACCCCACCACAAGGGAGAGACCAGCTGGAGGTAATTGAGTCATGGGGCAGTTTCCCCTGTGAAAGAAAAATACTTTGGGCCCCCAGGATCACTTAAGGAAAACTCAAGCTAAAAAATAGTTAGGGGAAACCTGCCTCCGGTTCTATTCAAAGTCACTCCTCTGCTCACTGCCATAGATGCATGTCTGACATCTGATTTGCCTCCTTTGGAAAGCTAATCAGAAACTCAAAAGAATGTAACCATTTGTGTCTCACCTACCTATCACCTGGAAGCTTCCTATCCCTCTTCAAGTCTTCCTGCCTTGGCTTTAAGTTGTCCCGCCTTTCCAGACTGAACCAATGTACTTCTTACGTATATTGATTGATTTCTCATTTCTCCCTAAATGTATAAAACTAAGCTGTGCCGTGACCACCTTGGGCACATGTCGTCAGGACTTTCTGAGGCTGTGTCACAGGTGTGTCCTCAGCCTGGGCAAAATAAACTTTCTAAATTGAGACCTGTCTTAAATTTTCAGGGTTCACACCCCCGTGCTGTTCTAATGATAGTGAGTTCTCACAAGATCTGGTGGTTTTCCTAAGTGCTAGGTAGTTCCTCCTGCAGTCCGTTTCCTTCCTACCACCTTGTGAATGTGTCTTGCTTCCCCTTCGCCTTCTGCCATGTAAGATGTGCCTGCTTCCCCTTTGCCTTCCACCATGATTGTAAGTTTCCTGAGGACCCCCCCAGCCATACTGAACTGCCAGTCAATTAAACCTCTTTCCTTTATAAATTAACCAGTCTCAGATATTTCCTTATAGCACTGTGAGAACAGACTAATACATAGACCCATGGATTGTACAATGTTTAGCAGCATACCTGGCCTCTACCCACTAGATGCCAGTAGCACTGCCCCCACCCCAAGTCTCCAGATATTGTCAAATATCCTTGGTGGGGCAAAATAGTCCCCAGTGAATAACCACATCCCTGGAAAAATAAAAACTTATGTTAAGAAAAAAACCTGTACCCAAATGTTTATAGGGGTTCTAATTATAATCACCAAAAACTGGAAACAACCCTAATGTCTTTCAATGAGTGAATGGCTAAACAAATGGTGGTAAATGTATTTAATGGATTACTACTCAGCAATAAAAAGGAAAGAGCCATTAATAGACACAACAAATTTAATGGATGTCAAATGCATTATGCTGAGTTAAATAAGTTAGCCTCAAAACATTACAGACATTATGGGATTCTATTTATATGACATTCTTGAAATGATAAAACTATAAGGGCAGAAAACAGATCACTGATTACCAGAGGTTACGTATGAAGGAAGGGTGTGACAGAGGGATAACGTCAGGGAGTTTTTTGGGGAGATAGAACTATTTTGTATACTCATTATGGTGTTGTTTACATGCATGAAAGCTAGTAGAACCACATACTTTCTGTTGTATATTGCATACCACACCAATCCATTAATTTCCTTGTACTTCCCCATCATAGCTCTTACATGGCTACGTGCACTGTCAAGAACAATATTTTGAAAGGAATCTTTTTTTTCTGAGCAGCAGGTCTCAACAGTGGGCTTAAAATATTCAGTAAACCATTCTATACACAGATGTGCTGTCATCCAGGCTTCATGGTTCTATTGATAGAGCACAGACAGAGTAGATTTAGCATAATTCTTAAGAACCCTAGGATTTCAGAAGGGTAAATGAGCATTAGCTTCAGTTTAAAGTCACCAGCTACATTTTATCCCCCAACAATTGAATCAGCCTCTTTTTTTGTAGCTTTAAAGCCAGGGATTGAATTCTCCTCTCTAGCTGTGAAAGCTATATGGTATCTTCTTCCAATAGAAGGCTGTTTTGTGTACATTGAAAATCTGTTATTTAGTGTATTCACTTTCATCAGTTATCTTTGCTAGATCTTCTGGATAACTTGCTGCAGCTTCTCCATCAGCACTTACTGCCTCACCTTGCACTTTTATGTTACAGAGATGACGTCTTCTCTCAAACCTCATAGTCAACCTTGGCTAGCTTCCAATTTTCTTCTGCAGACTCCTCACCTTTCTCAGACTTCATGGAATTGAAGTGAGTTAGGGTCTTGCTGTGGATTAGGCTTTGGCTTAAAGGGATATTGTGGCTAGTTTGATCTTCTTTCTAGGCAACTAAAATATTCAAATTTTCTCCATATCAGAAGTAAGGCTCTTTTGCTTTCTGATATGGTCTGGATTTGTGTCCCCACCCAATTCTCATGTCCAAATTGTAATCCCCAGTATTGGAGGAGGAGCCTGGTGGGTGATTGGATCATGGGAACGGACATCCCCCTTGCTGTTCTCATGATAGTGAGTTCTCACAAGATGTGGTTGTTTAAAAGTGTGTAGCACCTCCCTCTTTACTCTCTTTCTCATGCTCCCACCATGTAAGACATGCTTGCTTTTTCTTCACCTTCCACCATAATTGTAAGTTTCCTGAGGCTTTCCCAACCATGCTTCCTGTACAGTCAGTCTGTGGAACTGTGAGTCAATTAAATCTCTCTTCTTTACAAATTACCCAGTCTCAGGTTGTTCTTTATAGCAATGTGAGAATGGACAAATACAAAAAAAAAAAATGGTACCTAGGAGTGGGGCATTGCTATAAAGATACCTAAAAATGTGGAAGTGGCTTTGGAGCTGGATAATGGGAAGAAGTTGGAATAGTTTGGAGGGCTCAGAAGAAGACAGGATGATGAGAAAAAGTTTGGAACTTCCTAGAGATTTGTTAAATTGTTGTGACCAAACTGCTGATAGTGATATGGACAATGAAGTTCAGGCTGAGTTGGTCTCAGATGGAGAAGAGGAACTTCTTGGGAACTAAAATAAAGGTCACTCTTACTATGCTTTAGCAGAGACTGGTGGCATTGTGTCCCTGCTCTAGGGATCTGTGGAACTTTAACCTTGAGAGTGATGATTTAGGGTATCTGGCAGAAGAAATTTCTAAGCAGCAAAATGTTCAAGATGTGGGTATTAGTCTACTCTTGTGCTGCTATGAATTACCTGAGACTGGGTAATTTATTTATTTATTTATTTTTTTGAGACAGAGTCTTGCTCTGTCGCCAGGCTGGAGTGCAGTGGCACAGTCTCGGCTCACTGCAAACTCCGCCTCCTGGGAGCAAGCGATTCTTCCGCCTCAGCCTCCCAAGTAGCTGGGACTACAGGCGCGTGCCAAACGCCCAGCTAATTTTTGTATTTTTGGTAGAGACGGGGTTTCACCATGTTGGCCAGGATGGTCTCGACCTCTTGACCTCGCGATCCACCCGCCTCAGCCTCCCAAAGTGCTGGGATTACAGGTGTGAGCCACCGCGCCCGGCGACTGGGTAATTTATAAAGAAAAGAGGTTTAATTGATTCACAGTTTCACATGGCTAGAATGGCCTCAGGAAACTTAAAACCATGGTGGAAAACACCTCTTCACAAGGCAGCAGGAAAAAGAATGAGTGCCAGCAGGAAAAATGCCAAACACTTATAAAACCATCAGATCTCATGAGAACTCACTCACTATCATGAGAACAGCATGGGGGGACCACCCCATGATTCAGTTACCTCCCACTGGGTCCTACCCACGATATATGAGGATTATGGGGATTATAATTCAAGATGAGATTTGGGTGGGGCACAGCCAAACCATATCAATTTGGCCTGGCTACTTCTAACAGCATATGGTCATGTGCATGACCAAAGACATGATCTGAAACTGGAACATATTTAAAAAGAAAGCAGTGAGACGTTGGTCACCACCTGCGGAAGTCCAGACTGTAGACCCTGACTCAGTGATGGATGAATGAATGCACTTTCACACCATTACAGTGATACAAGTGGGGTAGGGATGGCCGTTGACTGCTTTCAGAGGGCAAAATGCAACCAATCGACCAAGACTCCCTTTTGTTACAATAGAGGTTCTAGGTTAACACACTTGTGGATAATTAACATGGTTAAGGGAATGGTATTACGACTGATAAAAGCTTTAGGTTCCTGGGCCCAGAGTAAATACTATTAACAGGTAATTCCCCTTTGATCCTCCCCAGAGGGCACCCAGCACAAAATTAACATGAGTAAACAGCGGGGAGACAAAGGATATGGGGTAAGCAGACTTAAATCTGGAAGGCCTTTGATTGGCTCTATCTCTTTCTTATGCTAATGTTAATGAGGCAGCTGCCTTCAACCTGCCTCAATAAAAACTTTTGGCCTTCCAAAAGGTTAGAGATTACATTCTATAACTTTTCCTAATAGTTAAAATCTTGCTAGCCATCCCGAGTGAATATCAACAAGGCAGAGCATAAAAATTTAGAAAATGTGGTAGAAAAGAAAAACCCATTTTCTTTTTTTTTTTTTAAAGATGGGGTTTCACCATATTGGTCAGGCTGGTCTTAAACTCGTGACCTCAGGTGATCCACCTGCCTCAGCCTCCCAAAGTGCTAGGATTACAGGCGTGAGCCACCATGCCCAGCCAGAAAAACCCATTTTCTAAGGAGGAATTCAAGCCAGTTGCAGAAATTTACATAAGTAAGGAGAAGCCTAATGTTAGTATCCAAGACAATGGGGAAAATGCCTTGAAGACATTTCAGAGACCTTTCAGGCCTGGAGGCCTAGGAGAGAAAAATGGTTTCGTGAGCCAGGCCCAGGGCCTCACTGCACTGTGCAGACTCAGGACATAGCACCCTGCATTGTGGTCATTCTAGCTCCAGCTATAGTTAAAAGGTGCCAAGGTGCAGCTCAGGCTATTGCTTCAGAGGGTGCAAGCCCCAAGCCTTGGTGGCTTCTATGTGGTGTTATGCCTGCAGATGAATAGAGGGCAAGAGTTGAGTCTTGGCAGTCTCTGCCTAGATTTCAAAGTATGTATGGAAGTGCCTGGACATCCAGGCAGAAGTCTGCTGCAGAGGTGGAACCCACATGGAGAACCTCTGCTAGGACAATGCAGAGGAGCAATGTGGGGTTGGAGCCCCCACACGGCATCCCCAATGGGGCACTGCCTGGTGGAACTATGAGAAGAGAGTCACCATCCTCAGACCCCAGGACAGTGATTCACCAACAGCTTGCACTGTGTACCTCAAAAAGCTGTAGGCACTCAATGCCACCCTGTGAAAGCAGCTGTGGGGGCTGTACTCTGAAGAGCCATAGGGGCAGAGCTGACCAAGGCCTTGCGAACCCACTTGCAACAGTGTTGCCTGGATATGAGACATGGAGTCAAATCCTTTGGAGCTTTAAGATTTAATGACTGGCCTGCTGAGTTTTGGACTTGCATGGGGCCTGTATTTACCCAATGACTGTATCCCCCTTGTATCTTGGAAGTAACTAACTTGGCTTTTGTTTTATAGACTCCTAGGTAGAAGGAACTTGACTCATCTCAGATGAGAATTTGGATGGTGGACTTTTGAGTTAATGTTGAAATGAGTTCAGATATGGGAGACTGTTAAGAAGGGATGATTGTATTTTGCAACATGAGAAGAACATGAGATTTGGGAGGGGGCAAGGGTGGAATATGGTTTGGATTTGTGTCCCTACCCAAATCTCACCTATGAATTGTAATCTTTAATTTTGGAGGAGGGGTCTCATGGAAGGTGACTGGATTATGGAGATGGATTTCCTCCTTGCTGTTTTCATGATAGTGTGTTCTCATGAGACCTTGTTGTTTACAAGTGTGTAGCACCTCCCCCTTCACTCTTTTTCACCTGCTTCCATCATGTAAGATGTGCCTGCTTCCTCTTTGCCTTCCACCATTATTGTAAATTTCCTGAGGTCTCCCCAGCCATGCTTCCTGTATAGCCTGCAGAACTGTGAGTCAATTGAACCTCTTTTCTTTACAAATTACTCAGTCTCGGGTAGCTCTTTATAGCAATGCAAGAACAGATTAATACACATCCTTTTTTTTTTCTTTTCTTTTTCAGAGATAGTGTCTTGCTCTGCCACCTGGGCTGGAGTGCAGTGGTGTAGTGGTGCAATAATAGCTCACTGCAATCCTAGGACTCAAGTGATTCTCCCACCTCAGCCTCCTGAGTTGCTAGGCATACAGCATGCACCACCACATGCAGCTAATTTTTTTACTTTTTTATAGAGAGAGCCTCACTATGTTTCCCAGGCTGGTCTTGAACTCCTGGTCACAAGCAATCCTCCCATCTCGGCCCATTTCAGACTTCTAGCCTTCAGAACTGTAAGATAATAAGTTGGTTTTAACACACTATGTTTGTTGTAATTTGTTACAACAGCAATAAGAAACTAAAATAGTCAGTCACCCAGCTGGTAAGTGGCAGAGTTGGTACCTTGCAAATAGGTGTGGTAGATTCCAAAATCAGCACTCTTTTCATCACTATGGGGATGTGGTAGTTTTAAAGAAATTGTGGATTCAAAAGTGGAAGGCAATGAGCTGTAAAAAGCAAAAAGAGCACAGGAGTGCTGATGATGGGGCCTACTTGCCCTCAAATAACTTCCATATAGCCTGATGTTTTTCATTTCAATAGTTACAAAGTCATTTGAGTTCAAAAGCACTCTTTTCAAATTATTGCAAACATGTCTGGTAAGATCCAAAGGTCATTGGCACTTTAGGATATAGTAAGTTAATCTGTTTTTCTCTTATATGCAGTGGTAATAACATCAATGAAGAAATTGGAGTTTTGACAATAGTCATCCTAACTGGAATGAGATGGTATCTCATTGTGATTTTGATTTGTATTTTCCTGATGATTAGTGATGTTGAACATTTCTTCATATACCTGTTGGCCATTTGTATGTTTTCTTTTGAGAAACGTCTGTTAATGTCTTTTGCCAATTTTTAATAGGGTTTTTGCAGTTGTTTAATTTCCTTATATATTCTGAATATTAACCCCGTGTTAGATGTATAGTTTGCAAATATTTTCTCCCATTATGTAGGTTGTCTCTTCATTCTGTTAATTTAGAATAACTATTATTAAAAAAAAAAAGTGTTGGCAAGGATGTGGCAAAAAGGAGAAATGGTGACACACTGCTGATGGGAATATAATACAGCCACTATGGAAAACAGTACAGACATCCCTGAAAATATTAAAAATAGAACTGCCATATGATCCAGAAGCCCCACTATTGGGTGTATTTCCAAAGGAAACAAAATCAGTACATCACAGATATTTGCACTTCCATGTTTACTGCAGCACTATTCACAATAGCCAAGACTTGAAATCAGCCTAAATGCCCAATAACAGATGAATGGTTAAAGAAAATATGGTATATCTATACAATGGAATACTATTCAGCCATAAAAATAATGATATCCTGTCATTTGAGACAAGATAGATGATCCTGGAGGATGTCATTAAGTGAAATGAGCAGACACAGAAAGGCAAATACTACATGATCTCACTCATTTGCAGAACCTAAAAAAATGTTGATCTCATAGAAGCAGAGAGTAAAACAGTGGTCACCAGAGGCTGGGGAGGCATGGAGAGGGAATGATGGAGAGGTTGGCAACAGGTACAAACTCACAATTAGACAGGAGGAATGAGTTCTGATATTCTATTGCACAGCAGGGTGACTACGGTTAACAGCAAGGTAACTGTATGTTATAAAATAGCTAGAAGAGAGGCTTTTGAATGTTCTCACCACAAAGAAATAATAAATTCATAAGGTGATGGATATGCTCACTGCCCTAATTTGATCATTATACAATGTATACATGTATCAAAACACTGAATTGTACCCCATAAAAATGTACAATTATGTATCAATTAAGATCTTTTTAAAAAGAAATTGAAGTTTTGATTGGGTGAAGTGAAGCAAATAATTTTGAAGTATTGGCAGCACTTCAGTTTACAGGCAGGCCTTACTGCAGAGAGAGTGATGACAATTAAAAGCTTGGAACCATTGAGGGCAATAGGTACAGTATGCCAAAGACTGCTCAACCTACTTCAGACTTTCCAGAGGGAGATTGACTGTACAGATGTTTTCAAATTTCTTAAACTGCATGAGACCCTCTGTATACTAGCAACTTCACTTAAACCTTCTTTTTGGAAGCCTTGCCTTTTATCTCTCACTTCATTTGTACAACTAGGAGTCACACCTAGGAAAGTGAAGCTGTTAACTTTGATGCCTTAATCTAGCAGGCATTTTCCAACAGAAAGGTTTTTGTTTTGTTTTGTTGATCTGGAAGGTTTTGAAGGCTCACCTGGGAGGTAGCCATCACTGCACATCCTTCTCTGAGGTCAGGGTACCAATACGAAAGAGAGGCTGGCAAGCTGAGTGGATGCCCTGGGTACTTTACTTTTTTTTTTTTTTTTTTTTTTTTTTGACAATTTTGCTCTTGTCACCCAGGCTGGAGTGCAATGGCACCATCTTGGCTCACCGCAACCTCTGCATTCTGGGTTCAAGCGATTCTCCTGCCTCAGCTTCCCAAGTAGCTGGGATTGCAGGCATGCGCCACCATGCCTGGCTAATTTTGTATTTTTAGTAGAGACAGGGTTTCTCCATGTTGGTCAAGCTAGTCTCGAACTCCTGACCTCAGGTAATCCGCCAGCCTCGGCCTCCTAAAATGCTGGGATTACAGGCATGAGCTACCACGCCCAGCCGGGGATTTTACTCTTATGTATCCATTTCCCATCCTATCTCCTCACCCTGAGTAACCCCAAGGATTTTGGGGGAAATGGAAATTAGTTTTTCCTCACAAATAAGTTTACAACACTTTCCTTAACTCAAAAAGGAGTGTTTGGGTATGCGAATGTATCTTCGGTGGGAACTTCAAACATTCTGTATAGGGCTCCCCAGTGGCAAGAAAACCTCTTTTCTCTGTTTAACTCATTCAGAGTAGACATTCTATCAAGAATGTATTAGAGACTACAAAGGAAAGGAGAACAATAATATTTCTTTCTTTTTTTCTCATCCTCACTGAATGATATGGCAAGTGGAGTGGAGTCCGAAGGAAAATAGATTTCTTCTCTCCCATCCTTATCGAATATGTAGTGCTGCCTATAATCCAGCCCCACGATAGATTAACAGTTGAAAAAATAATCTAAAAACATAGCAAGCGTAGTTCAGAACTGCTGATAGAGATGATTTAACAAAAGAGACGGACAAAAAAATTTTTTTAACACTATAATTATAAAGTTGAAGGCACATCCTCGGCAGAAATATGATCAATTACATGCTTATGAAAAACAAACTACTGAATATCTTAACTACAGTCGATGGATATTGCACAACATTGTCCACTGCTGTTTTGGGTATCAAATAATCAATGTTTAACAATGTTTAGCTAAACATTTCTTTAACTAAAAACATAAGGTTGAGACTCCTGGTTTTGGCTACAAAAGGCATTTATTATCAACACTGTTAAAGAAACTCTTTTAACTGAAGAACAAGAACTCATGCTTTGTGCTCTATCTGGTTTACTCATACCAGATGGAGGGACTGCAGAAAGTTAATGTAAAAATAGGTAATAATTTGGCATGAATCTATATTTTTTCTATTTTGTAAAATAATACTTTAAAATATAGAAAAGAAACAAAACAAACAAAAACCCAAAAGGAGTGATTCCAGGAATGTCTTTATTCTTTTTAACCAGTAACCAGATGCCTCACCCAGAGAAAATAACAAAATGGAGTAAAATAAATATCAAGAAAAATGATTTCAAAGCATGATCCATAATGGAAAAAAAATCTCTTAGCATACATTTTTTATTTTAAGCTGTATGCAGAAAAGATATGCACACTTAAAGTTTTAGAAACATCTTGTCCACAGTGCTATTTTAAGCATTCTATGTATCTGAATACAGAATTTTTAAAAAATTAAAATATAAAATTACGTGTTCACAAGGCATGACATTCTAAAATGTTGATACTAAACTAGGAAAAATAACATTTCTATTTTCACAAATGACGACCACACGTCTTGAGACTACAACACTACTACTCCAGCTGTGTTTTAATCTTTGAAATTCAAAAGGCATCTTTGGATATTTAAGTTGAAGGTGCCCCATAGGTGAGTCTGAATCAGCACTGGATATTAAAGTATCCTTGTTATCTCAGACTAAGGCCATGGTTGCTGAGTAAATACAGAAGAGTGATAAATGAAATACATACAGAGAACTTCCAATATTCAAATATCAAGTTCAAATATAAATCCATTTCCCTTCAGTATGGTGATATGTGCATATGTATGTGTATGTACATATATATGAGTATATATATGTATGTGAATACACACAAACACACATTTATAAAATTTGTTCTCATTAGTAACTCCTGACTTAAAGCTAGCTACTAACTGAAAGCAGTATTTTTTATTCTCTCCCTAATCACCTCTTTCTCCTGTGAATAGTGTCTCTCTGAAGCTACTGAAAGTTCAAGATTGCAAAAAAGACTTGTGGTAGAGGATTCAAATGTGGCTACATGTTACTTAAAGCAGGACTCTTTCTAAATAGCATGTTTTCTGTTCTTGTAGTAAGAGCTGACATTATGTCTTTGATTATTTGAAGACTATAAGCTACTATTCCCGGTGTCCCACAATATGCATAAAAGACCAAGAGGATGACTCAGAGGCACACATAATAATGGAAGAGTAACTGGCTGTGTTCAACTGCTTGAGGTGTGTGGGAGGGAGGAGGGATGCTTCTTTTTTCAACATTTGCCCTGTCAGCTGTGTCTTCTAGAATAAACAAGTTGTGTTATAAGATGGGCCACTGGAATTAAAATAAATAATAAAACTCAAACTGAAAGCATGGAGGATGGCATAGGCATTGGTCTTTAAAAAGGGCCTAGATATACAAATTCATTGATATTTCATTGAAAAGGGTTTGCCTTTCTAGATCAATAGCACCTTCATAAAAAGCTTCAGTTCTCTCTTTGAGATAGCTGAGACAGAAATTAGATCTTTTCTAAATCTGAAAGACAGCATGGAATAAGGTTGTAAACTTTGCGTGTGTATACATGAAAGGATAAAAGAGAAAAGAGGTAGGAAAGGAAGAACTACATCCCCTACTCCCACCTGATTTTAAGATTCTGCTTTAGAAAAATGATTTTTTGTATTTATTACTGACCTCAAGGGGAGAAAAGAACTAACATTTACGGAGTACAAATCCTATGTGCCAGATGTTGGGTTAGCAGCAGCTTTACTTATGGTAATGGGAACAAAATGTTAGGAATTTTCTTATGAGTCCTCTTCCTTTACATATTCTGCATATGAAATCCATCTTGCAACCAACAAATAAATTTAAATAGTCTTACAAGTACCACATCTCTGACCAGTGTGTTAGCTACCAGGCACTCACAAGGGAATTTCTAAATCCATTTAGCAATGGGAACAAGCTCCTAAATTTGCCAACCACACTAACTAGGCAAGTTCAAATGTTTTATTTAAACTAGAGAAAACTATATATTTGGCTAAAAAGCATCATAACCTAGGGAAATTTTAGTTTCTGTATTATGATTTTACTGTATTTTTTGGTAAATGGAGCTTTGTGTAATAGCATTATTTTGAAAGTCTTTTTGAGAGGTTATCTGAAACACTAAAAGATAAATAAAATCTATTAAATTATATATACTAGCAAAGTGATTGTACTCAATTCAAAAAATACAAATTTAGGCCAGGCATGGTGGCTCATGCCTGTAATCCCAGCACTTTGGGAGACTAAGGCAGGCAGATCACCTGAGGTCAGGAGTTCCTTAAGACCAGCCTACCCAACATGGTGAAACCCCATCTGTACTAAAAAATACAAAAATTAGCTGAAGAGGCAGAGGTTGCAGTGAGCCAAGATGGTGTCACTGCACTCCAGCCTGGGTGACAGAGTAAGACTCCATCTCAAAAAAGAAAAAAAAAGTTAGTGAATCCAGGTAATTTTATATGACCTGTATATGTTAAAGATAATAGTGTTAATCTTTGAAAATCTGTTGAGCAGAAGAGGCTCATAATGTTAAGTTTCCGGACTGAGATCAACAGACTATGAGAAGAACAACTTAGAGCCAAACTCGGCAGGAGTGAAATGAAACTGAGCACAGAGCTAGGAAAGTTGAAGGAATAATTTGATTTACTTTTTACTACAGTGGAAAGATGGGAGGCAGGGAACCCTAAAGAGCTTTAAGGACTTTTGAGCTACAAAATGTAAAAAGGAGCAAAATATTAGCACAGTTGTCAGTTATGTTTAATCAATGAAAAACCACCTAAACTTGGTTAGCTTAAAAGAAAATAACAAAAGCATCTAAAAAAGCAACTTCAAGGACAAGGATGCAGGGAGAATGGTGGAAAGAAAGCCTGTAATAAATAAGGCACATCTATTTTTAAATAGTTTCAACTGTTTTCCTTCTAAAACTAGATGCTTTATGCACAGTGCTTTGAATGTCATTGCTCCCCAGTGAGGCAGGGATACAGGCTTAAGAGTATCTTCAATATCTTGAATTCAATAGCATGAATATCTTCAGCTCTCAAATCTTCAAATTTTTTAATATCTTCTTCTTGGGCCCTTTTTTTGTCAAATAAAAAAAATATCACTTTAGCAGCAGTTCAGCAATCTCTAATCGTAGGGCTTGTTGTAAACCTCACTGCTCTACCTTATCTGTTGTTAGTGAAAACAAAAATGTACTGGAAATCCAGTTTAAATAAAGCTAAGCTCAGAGCTGATGCCTTGGAACAGATATTTTTTGCCAATAGATAAACGCAACTCAAATAGAATCTCTAACGTAAGAGCATGAGACCAACATAAAATCCTTCTACGGTATTTTGGAAAGTGAAGGTAACATCATGAATGCTGTGTCAGTGCATGACAAGATAAACCAGCAGCACTCTCCGTGGCCTTTCATAATGTAGTGTCATCATCTTCCCTGAAGTCTCCCACCAGGAGCGAGTGCTTGTCAGGTTCACTGGTAACAACGCTGTTCAGGGAGCGTTTATCAGACAGTAGTGAGTTTATAGAGGCTCTGCTATAATTAACAATCCGGTCCAGCAAACCTAGTTTAGGAGAATTTCTTGAGGTATCATCTATTCCAACATGAACGCTGATTTCTGAAGGACTCTTCTGTCCTATCTGGCTCCGGGCAGGCAGTTCATAATTCTCATAAGTTGGTTTCCTGTAACTGGACACATGCAAAAGTACGCCAGTTTGAAATAAGCAAAAGTACATGAGATGCCTGCTACGTGCACAAAAGAAGGAGATTTGCCTGGTATGAAATGTATAAAGGTGATCACTGGTAGGAAAATAGCTTGAAATGAATTGTGTAGAGTCACATCATCAGATATCCTACTTCTCAGAGCTAGTGAACCATATTTTATCCCACCCGGTGCTTGTGGTTGCTACGCATAAAGTACACAAAGTAACAATTACATAGCTAATTATTATTGTTAGCTAATAATAATTCTTTTTTTTTTTTTTTTTGAGACAGAGTCTTGCTCTGTCGCCTAGGCTGGAGTGCGGTGGCATGATCTTAGTTTACTGCAACCTCTGCCTCTCAGATTCAACAGATTCTCCTGCCTCAGCCTCCCGAGTAGCTAAGATTACAGGCGTCCACCACCAGGCCCAGCTACTTTTTGTATTTTTAGTAGAGATGGAGTTTCACCATGTTGGCCAGGCTGGTCTTGAACTACTGACCTCAGGTGATCTGCCCGCCTCGGCCTCACAATGTGCTGGGATTACAGATGTGAGCCACCGCACCCGGCTGCTAATGATAATTCTTATTAAGAATGGTTTGGGCTTATCATTGATCAATACAAGAATGAGGCCTACCAAGAATAACTGGGTGATAAATGGAATACAAAATACACATGTGAGCAAGCTATCATACTTACAGTTTAAGGAAGAGAGAAGAAAGTACTACAGAAACAGATGACGCAGCCATTGCTGCAGATCCCATCCAGGGCTGCAAAACCAAACCAATGGGCATAAAAACTCCTAGGAAACAAGAATGGATTAGAGTAGATAATACTAAATAGATTATCAATGTATTTCTAACATACATACAAATCATATCTTTGATATTTCTTCAGCATTTATCCTCTTGGTGGTGGAGATTTTTGTTGTTGCCATTTTTTCACTAATAGAGTGTTGCTGTTAAAATTCTTTTATTTCTTTTTTTTTTTTTTAATAAAGACAGGGTTTCACCATGTTGGTCAGGCTGGTCTCGAACTCCCGACCTCAGGTGATCTGCCCGCCTTGGCCTCCAAAGTGCTTGGAATACAAGCGTGAGCCACCACGCCCGGCCTAAAATTCTTGTACATGTCTCCCCATGCCCATATTTCAGAGTTTCTCTAGGGTATATATATCTAGGGGTGAAACTACTGGGTCGTAACATGGGCATATCTTCAACTTTACATGGATATTCTTCAGTTGTTCTCCGAAGTGGGTGTAGCAATTCCTAATCCCACCAATAATGTATGGGAGTTCATGTTCTACAATCTCATCCACACTTGGTTTTGACAGACTATGTTAGTGTTTGCTCATATGATTAGGATGAAATAGAATTATTATTATTTTTTTTTTGAGACGGAGTCTTGCTCTGTCACCAGGCTGGAGTGCAGTGGTGCAATCTCGGCTCACTGTAACCTCCACCTCCCGGGTTCAAGCGATTCTTCCGCCTCAGCCTACCGAGTAGCTGGGACCACAGGTGCGCGCCACCACACCCGGCTAATTTTTGTATTTTTAGTAGAGATGGGGTTTCACCATGTTGGCCAGGATAGTCTCGATCTCTTTCCCTTGTGATCCACCCACTTCGGCCTCCCAAAGTGCTGGGATTACAGGCTGAGCCACTGCAACTGGCCTAGAATTATATTTTTCTACCTTTTTTCTTTTTTAGACAGAGTCTCGTTCTGTCACCCAGGCTGGAGTGCAGTGGCACAATCTTGGCTCACTGTAACCTCCGCCTCCGGGGATCAAGCAATTCTCCTGCCTCAGTAGCTGGGACTAACGGCGCATGCCACCATGCCCGACTAATTTTTTGTATTTTAGTAGAGATGGGGTTTCATCGTGTTGCCCAGGCTAGTCTCAAACTCCTGAGTTCGGGCAATCTGCCCACCTCAGCTTCCCAAAGTGCTGGGATTACAGGCGTGAGCCACCGCGCCTGACTTATTTTCCTACTTTTTCTATAGTGATCATGTATTATTTGTGTCATTCTTTTTTTTTTTTTTTGAGACGGAGTCTCGCTCCGTCACCCAGGCTGGAGTGCAATGTACAACTGTATGATCTTGGCTTACTACAGCCTCGCCTCCTGGGTTCAAGTGACTCTCCTGCCTCAGCATCCTGAGTAGCTGGGATTACAGGTGCATGCAACCATGCCTGGCTAACTTGTATAATTCTTCAAAAATCACTTGCTCCATGAATTAATCTTACTGAACTTAGATTGTTCTTTTGCTCTTCGTCCTCTCAGCATTTGTGTGTCGTTGCTGATAGACAGTTTTGCAATTGTTCTCATGTCATTTCATGTCTTTCCTTGGCTCTCAAAGAGGAGAGAACAAGAAGAAAATGATAATTATTTCTCTTATGTCATTACTAACTCCTACCAGGTCCCTAAGTTTAGGAGATTCTCAGATGCTTATTAAATAAGTCGAAATTCCTTTTTCTCAGTTATATTCCTTTGTTCACTCTCTCTCTCATCTTATCTCTCAACCTAAAACAATACCAGTTGACTATAACAGAGTATTAAGTGAAGAGCAGAAAATTCTCTGTATGCTACAATCACAACTATATAATAAGACAAAAACTGATGCAGAGTTTTAAAAAAAAAAAAGACTAGAAGAAAATATACTTGTATAATTCTTTTAAAATCACTTGCTCCATGAATTAATCTTGCTAACAGTAGTTGTGTTTGGGTAGTCAGATTAAAGGCAAATCTGTTTAGAAAAAAAAATCAATTAATAAGCAAACAAATACATATCTCTGTGCAAATATATGGAGAAACAGATGAAGCAATGTGGCAAAATATCATCAGTTGGTGAGTTTAGGTGATAGGCATACACATTTTCATTGTACCACTTTTTTCAA